>WAAE01018770.1:25947-261410 GCA_013400495.1 Nicator chloris
TCCCCTGTGCTCTCCACTCCACCACACCCCTGACACCTGCGGCCTGTGAGCTCCATCACACCCCTGACACCTGCGGCCTGTGAGCTCCATCACACCCCACCCCTGACACCTGCAGGCAGAGGGCCACAGAGCTCCCGAGGAGGTCTTTTGTGAAGGAAGTGGAGAGAGAATAAGAAGGTTAGTGACTTCGATTAATATCTGTTTTTCTGCCCATGTTTGACTGTATTCTTCAGTTATTACTTTTATAATCCTGGGAGTTTCAGAGTGTACAGTGACTGGAGTTTGTTTCGTGAGTAATGTCACAACAGATATTATCTAAAAATGTGATGAGGTAACCTAGAAAACTTTAGAGACTTAGAAACCTTTGAAAACTTGTGGATAACGTAGCTACTATATAAAACTTCATAAAGCTTGTCTATTATGTGCACAAAAAACCACAGGTCTACATTTTTTTTTTTCAATTTCTAAATTCTTATTCATTTACATCAGGTAAACTTCTGAAATTCTAATTTACTGAGTTACTGCCCTGACAGGAATGTGTACAGAGCTGTGCTGCTAATCTTAATAGGGTGATGACCCCCTTATTTGTGCTTCTAATTGTCCCATCCTAGGAAAGAAAAATAGGTGATGTTGGCCCACAGCCCCTAGTCTTTTTTTCTGAGTTTCTGATGAGTACAGACGTACAAGATGAATTTAAGTCTTTAAGTACTTGAAGATAAGTATGCACATCCAATTTATTATCCTATTGTGAGAGAGAACCTTATCTTTTCCTGTGTTTTTTTCCCCCCCGCCAAAGACTTTCTTTTTCTCTCTTTCTTTTTAAGCCCTCTGGAGTCATCGTATTTGTCTTCAAAGTCTGTGATTGTGGCTGCTTCCAGGGAAAAGGCTCAAGTAGGGTTCAGGTTCTTTAATCTGTGCAGGTGCACAGCTGCTTGTCATTAATGGGCTTGTAGTGGTGATACTGTCATTTTGTACTGATCATGAAAGCTTAGTTTAGGATCTATGACCTCCTGGCTGGACAATTAATTTGGAAGTAATGAAATACTGCTGCAGTACAACATAGAGTTCTAAGCTGTGTAAACTTTTCATACACGTATAAAACTATGTCACAATTATCTACTGCTGCTTCTGCATTGCTGTTTTTATGATATAATAAATTATGAAATCAGATCACTATTCCGATGAAATAAATGAGATAGGAACGTTTTTTGGAGATAGTGACTTGATACTGCTGCTGCATGTAAAAGTCACCATTTATTAGCTTGCCCTAACTTCAGGTTAGGAAACCTAACCTGTTTCAGGTTTTCCAGTGCCAAAAGATATGGAGAATATCTCAGCCTGTGGGGTTGAGAGGTTGGGGTTTTTTAATGGACATGTACATGCCTTAATCAGCTGAATCAGAACATAGAAGAGAGGAGTTAAAGTTGTCATTAGCCTGCTGTAATAAAGCCTTTATTGTTCTAGTGTGGTCAAAAGGATTTGATACTGAGGTACCAGTGAAAAAAGGTGTGATCTGGACAAACATGCTTTGGTCTCCTGTTGTTACAGCTTGTGAAGCTGTTCCTTGGCTTCTCGTTGACTGGTCACAGATGAAGGTGCAGCTTTCAGTAATAATTTTTATCTAATCAGGCCGTTATTGCTTTCTGGAGACAGAGGCTGTGAACTCGGCAGCCTCTCTCTGTGGGGGTTTTATGAGGTGTGTGATTCACCGTTTATTGGTGGCTTCAGCATGTCCTTCTATCTCCTCCTTTCTCTCCTTCCAAAGGCTGCTCTTGTCTTTTCTACACTGGACCATCTATGTTTTCTGTATTTTCTGGGCAATATGAACTATGTAGCTCTGTAATGAGGTGAATAATATTGAAGTGTATGACAATTTTAATTTCATTCTTGAGCACCTATTCCACATGACCATTAAAGGTTACTTGCTGTAATTATTAGAAGATGAAGTTACAGTAAAACACTGTGAATGCTGAGTCAGGGTCTCTTTAATTTTTTGTGTCTCAGAGTTACAGAATGTGAAAACATTTCTCTAGACATCTAGGCTTCCTCATGAGACAAGAGCAGTATTCCACAGTGAGTAGTACATAAATCCTGTAAGAGATGTCCTTGTGTTATTTCAGGTGTAAAGCCATTTTTGGCTCATTTGTTACAACACTGATCAGCTGTGAGACACAGTTCTTTGTCTGCCAGTGCCTGGGGAGCCCTTTGGCCTGACCAGGTACTGCAGGACTTGGCCTGGAACCTCTGCCCAATTAGTGTGTAGAGTACAAAGAACAGATGGGAAATTCCAAACTCAGCAGACTTACAGTATCTTCTCACATTTTGTAAACCTCGAGGGCAAAATTATTAATAAGTGTATTGAGTTCTTCTTTTGCATCCTGTTTCAGTTACAGATTTTTGCATGTGAAATTCTTAAATCTAGTTGTTGTCATTCTAAAAGCTGGGCAATAAGGAAAGGTTCGTGTGCTCCAGTTCGGAAAACTGCTCAGCCACTTCATGTGTTTTTTCCCTTTTTCTCAATCAGAGATTGTGTTATCTTCTGACAGTGAATATGTTTGGTTATTTTAAATATAAATATTAATTGATATTAAATGGTAACACTTCAAAAGAAACTCTGAGCAAACCATTAAACAAATCAACATAAAACCCATGCGCATTCTTCCAGTGTCACAAATCCTTTAATGTAAAATTTTAAAAATCCCCTTTCTTCCAGTGTAGGATGATACTGATGTCCTTTTTTAAATTCACTGTTATCTCAGTAAAGCCTTTCAAAGGCTGCCTGAGACAGAGACCATACAGAATCTCACTTCAAGTTTAAAAAAATCAGATTAATTTTTGGACTGAAAACTTAATAATTTTACTTGTGAACTCAAAACATTTCTGTTAAACTTGGAATGTATTTTCTAAAACAAAGAATTTGCCCTTTTGCTGGGATGGCTCCCACTGTTGGAAATATTGTTTATGCAATGCTTAGAAGGGTTTGCAAAACTCATTTTACTGAACATAAGGTACAGTTATGTATGTAATTGGGAGAAAACTTCAATAATTATATCTCATGTGACTTCAGTTCTCTTTCCCTGAATAATGCTATCTGTGGTTTTTCTCTGGGATGTCCATGAGGGACTTCCTTTGGGAGATATCTCATCATCTTTGTGTCTGAAAGCAAGAAGTTGTATAAGCCTGCAGAGCAGAGTTCAAGCAGGCTGCTGGGAAATACTCACTGAGTCAGTTTCTTTTAAATTCTTTTAAAATTGATTTATCTCTTTAAGTGTCTGGAAAAATAATTCGGATACAAACTCTGTGTCCCTTGAGAGGTGTGGGTTTTTTTGCTGGATTTTCAAGTGAATTAGGAAGGCAGAAAATGGCTCATGCAAGTCAGTAACTCATTGCAGACTGGCATTGTGGTTTTTTTCTTACCATTACAAAAATGCAATTTTCTGGAAGAGAAACTTTTGTTTGCCTAAAAGTTATGGATTGGATATGAGAATCATTTGAAGAAACTCTACATCCTGCTTAGCAGAACAGCTACTTAAACCCTTTTTGGCATCAAAGTCTGAATTTGTGTTGCTGTGAAGAGGATTAAATCTCTCAAAGGGGAAAGCAAAATCTCTAAAGAAGAAATATTGATATATCAACTTAACTTCCAGATGTTTCTTCAGAAGTTCTATATAGCAGAGCATAAAGAATGTCATTAGCAATGGTATGTAACTGCAAATGGAAATACTTTTGCAATAGCACAGTAATGGGGAAGTTATAGGAATTAATGTGGGTAAAGAAATAAGATTAGTCCTCCTAGAAAAATAAGGAAAAACAAATGGATCCCTTCAAAGCTATGAAGAGACTATAGAAGTACTGTGTTTCACTTGGTGTGGTACTCCTGGGGAAAAAGCTTCCCAGAAGAAGTGTAATTTCAATATAACCTCTGAACCCTCTGAGTCAGGCATTTGAGGCTCCCCCCATGCTCGTACAGCTCTGCAAATCTCTTTGTATATGCAAGTCTGAGGCCATGAAATAGCTGGATAAAATGTTTAGTAATGTAAGTGGCAATGAAGGAGTAACCCAAGAAGAAAGTGTATCTCTTAGCTGAACTAAGCTCTGGATCTAAATTTGGAGAATGACTTACTTGTTTCAGTGGAGAAATGGGCATTCAGTGCCAAATTGTCTTGAACTTCAGGGAAATTTAGATATTTCTCTCCTTTTAGTAGTACAGTTGTAAAATTTTTGAGTAATAATATAAGAAGAATCAACAGTATAAGAACATGGAGCTTACAAGAACTATCTAAGATATTATCCTTGCCTCTAAAAGTTGACAATCCAAATTAAACTGACACAACTCACGGATAAATATCTTCAGCTGAGATTTGTGCACAGAAGTGGTTGATGGAGGTGTGTGTGTGTTTGTTGCATTGGGGTTTATTTGATTTAGTTTGTTTGTTTGTTTTGTGTGTTTTGTTTTTATATAGCTGGGGGAAAAGTGAAGGTAAAGAAGATGGTGGGAAAAATACCCTAGACGAATCAATTTAGTAAGTGATTTAGATTAAGCCCAGCCTTTTACCTTTTTCTGATTGTGGGTGTTTGTTTGGGTTTTATTGTTGTTGTTGGGGTAGAGGATGAGCTGTGATCCTTTGGGGAAGGAAAAAAGTGAGGAGCAGAAAAAAGGAGGTTTCTGGGTTACCACAGGGAGCACTGCAAATGCAGAGACAGTTAATACTATAATATCTCTACTTCAGCTTATCAGAAGAATGGCCTTTATAAAAAAGGGATGAAAGAAGTGAATCAGATTTCTGTGCATTTTTTGTTGCTCATCTCTGTCTATCATTGATTTTCATTTAGAATATTTCTACTGTTTGGAGAGGTTATTAAAAGATGAAGCTTAAATCTTAGGTGGAATGTTTTCAATGCTGAAATCAGTGGATGACTATTTGCTGTTCTCTTATTCTGTTCAGAGCTGGAGCAGGTTATTCAGGTAATTCTCTACCAAAAGTGTGTAAAATATCTGAGAATAAGAGTAGCTGTTAATGGGCAATGAAGGCAGGTGTAAGACTGACACCGCTGGAGTCAGGAAGAGCAGGCTGGTTGCTCTCTTAATCTTTTTCCCTATTTTGAGATCGTATTGACTCTAAAGCAATTATACCCACAGAGTAGCATGCATTTCCCTAGAATCCTTAAAAACTCAATTGAGTATCAGCAGTGACATTGTTACAGTAATGACGAAAAGTATTACAGCCCTGTGCAGGCTGCCAAATAAATGAAACATAGTGAAAAGTAGCAGGAACGGTGCAAAAAACTTCTATGCTTAAAAACTTCAGTTGTCTAGTAGAAATATCTGGGAAGCACACTATTTCTATACATTTCCTGCTTCCAAGATTTGACATCTATATAACTTTTTCTTCCTTGTGTATGTCCTTGTGGTTTTTATTTCAAGGGGATATCTGTAAAAGGAAGACTTGCATTTCAGAATGAATGTTTTCCCTTTTCCTTCAAAGTCCTTACTATTTTGAGTATTTTAAAGTGATTAAAAATTGTTTTAGATAGAAACATAGCTAGCCAATGACTCAGCTACCATGACTCAATGGTATCTCTTAATTCAGTGAGTCAGACTCTTCATCCTGCAGAGCAGCATCTCAGCTGATTTCTGAAAGGACATTTGCAAAGGCAACTGTTCTGAATGTAGCTTAAAATGTTTTACTTAATGCGTGCAGATACTACACAAAGCCTTATACAGACAAGACTTACTGCTTTAATTTTGTACTCATATTCTTGTTTTAAAGAGTACTGAGGAGATTTTATTTTCCCCTTAGTATGATTTTATATTAGAAGCTTTTAGAGCTGAAATGGTGGCAAGAATCTGAGTTTCTCTTTGCTGCTTTGTAAATATGAACTTTCAGGATTTGAATGGTCAAGTAGGTTTTTCTCAGGTAATTGAGTCGTCAAATCGACTCTCAGCTATTGAAGAGCCTGTTGACAGTCTGATAGATTTCTCAATAGTCCACAATAATGCTTGTGTTTATTTGCAAACATAGTGAAGCTAAAATTATCCTGGAAGCAATTGCATTATATTTTTTATCCACCGATTTTGTTGCTTAGGTGCTTTAGATTCATTGGTTTCCATTTTATGTTTTTCACTGCTTTTAGTAACAGGAGATATCTCATATCTGAGCTTTCTTCAGCATCAGACTGGACAAATATTTTGTGGGGAGTTCTCCAGTCAGCAGGAAAATGCATTGGTTTATTTTTGGGGTTTTTTTTCTTCCTCCACATGAATGATTCAACAGAGAGAAAGCACAGCTTTGCACCTCTCCATCTGATGGTATCAAGTAGTGCCACTGACTCATGTTATCAGTGTCTTGTTAACATCTAGAGAATACTGTGCTCCGTGCTTCCCAGTCACAGAAAACAAGCAATATATTCTTGGTCCCAAAAGCATCCCTTGGAGTCAGGGAGACAAATAGGAAATGAAATAGGGACTAGTATATTCAGGTTGCATGAGAGAACTTGGTGACTGTTACTCACTCTGGCAGGAATCTTGAAATAAACTCTTCAGCTGGTGAGCCCTACCTCTGGTAAAAGAATGAGTTTGTAATCTTCTCAGATTATGGTTCAGAGCATATGCTTAGAATTCTATACATCAGAAACTTCTCTAAACAGATCAAAATTCTTAAATGTTCTTGAAAAAGTTATTAGGGAGTTTTTAGATGCCCCTGTCTGAAGGTTAGTTTTGCACAAGACATGTAATTAAAAAACCACTCTCCTGTTATTTCTAAAGGTAGAGATTGCCTTAATTAAACAAGAACATGCACTCAGTCCCTTCAGTTTTCCATCTTTCTTTGAGGATTGGGATTTAAGGAGCAGAATGTCTTTTTCAAGCTTCATTTTTTAAAAGCTTTTCTGAGCTTTACTAGACTGTTTTTCAAATTCTGTGTCAAAGACTTGACGACTGTGAGGCCTTTAGTATAAGCTAGCCTAGTTTAACCCCTTGTGAGACTGTGCGAGGAGTAATTAAACATAAAGGAAAAATGCTAAGGGACTCATCTTTCTTTTCAGCTTGATTGACACTGTTGGTACTGGGACCTGACTTAGCTCAGTTTCCCATTGAGAGATCATCAGAAAAGCCTTAAAAAAAAAGCAATAGCAGAATTTTTGCTCCAAGCAGCTAGGAGATGGGTTTTGTCAGATGTGAGAACACAAAAAGGAATGGGGAGGAGGGGAAAATTAGTTTCATCTCTCCTCATCTTTTTCAGTAGTTTCTACATAGTGCTTATAGTACAGTCTCTGAGTTACTTAAAGGTGCAGCCTGAATGACACTGAAAGTGAACGGGTCCAAGGCTCCAACTTCTTAGTTTCTCCATTACCTCTAGATGTGACTGACTCAGTCCTTAAATTTTAGTGCTGCCACAGGGGTTTTATTTTTATGTTGGCTATAGCCAGCTCTACTGTCTGTTGCTGTTCTGAATTTGGCAGTTTATTCAGTAGAAAAAATGATGCTCCCACTGTCATCAGAGACAGGTTCTTTCAGGTCAGTAAAAACAAAAACTGCTCAAGGTAGTGTTAAACTTGAGTTTTTCTGCTTGTAGCCTGTTCCAGCAGGGCTCTAAGCCTACCTAGCAGACCTAAATTGCTAAGCAAGGCTCAGGAGAGGCAGGTGTTTTCTTTTAGTCAGAGCTGCTAGAAACATTAAGCTTCTCATGAAGCAACTTTTTTTGAGCATGTCTATTTGGGGGGTGAGAGACAGAGAAAATGGCCTTTGAGCAGGAGTCAAGTACTTATCCCTGAGTCCTAATGCCCTGACTTGAATGACTTGGTCTGTCTAATCTGCAGCTCTCCTGATAGACAGAGGAAATTTATTACAGGAATCTTCTTTAGAAGAAGAAAACAGGAAAACAGTAATTGTGAATACAATATAGCACCTCTAAAATGCACTTCTTTTAGAATCTAGGTATCAGTTTTCTTGGTAATTTGTGAGTTTAGTTAAGTGTACGTTGGCATTTGCAAAGACAGCATAAATTCTTCTCACTCCATCTCTTCCCTTAGCAGTGTCACGCACTTAAATGAAATCCATTTCAGTCATGATCTAGCAGGGCTGCCAGCAAGAGATGTGAAGTCATCAAACACTGCTGTTTATATGGCTGGTGCTTTGGATCCCATTTGAAGAGTTAGAAGAAAGGGGAAGGAAGAGGATTTTTCAGAACAAGAACTCCAACTCCTGCTTTTCTGCTAAAGATGAAGCCTTTTAGCCAAAGGTTTTCTGTTTATTGTTTAACTTGAAGGAGTTACATTTTCATGCACTTCTAAACTCTGCATGCAGTCCCACTGACTTGCTGACACATGTAGTTGTAGCTAGGAATGAAAAAGCTTAAAGATAGGAACCTGCAACAGACTAAAGCTTTTTAACAACATAAGGCCTGTCCTGGTAAGGGGGAAAGTATTTTGTAGTTTCTTTACACACAGTCTGAATCAACATCTTTGTGGCTGGAGAATTCATGAACTTTTAGTTCTTGAATTAGAACACTATTCTTGCTTTACTAGGGTTATGGTGCTATTTTGGTCATTTGGTTAACTATTAGATAGAATGGTTTTGGTCCAATTTAGTGGCTGTAGTTACAGATGGCAGGGGGTAACGTGGAATGAGCTCTGAGAAAACAGATGCTCAGCCTGTGGGTTAAAGGAAAAAAATGAAGGGTTGATTTGTGAGTTGTTTTGTTTATTGTTTCTCTATTAACTTTCTTTTTCTAAACACAAGAAAGTGTGAGAAGTGCAACTAAGAGCAACTGCCTCTGGCTTGAAAAAGTCTTTGTATTTCCAGAGCTCAACATGCTTCAGGAAGGAACATGCTGCAAGGATTGTGAGGGAGATCAAACAGGCAGAATTGTGCCAACGAAGTGCCAACTCCAGAGACCATGCTAATTTTAAAAGCATGTCAAGATTGTATCCTGTCGTCTTACTAAAAGTAGTACCTGTTTTCAAAATAGCAGGGTAGTAGGTCAGAAGGAGGAAATGAAATGTGTAAAGATGTGGGGCAAAACCACATGGGTGAAACAGCTTGCTACAGTCTTTTCCCTCCCTTCTAGATTGTGGCATGAGGATTTTTCTGATCCATCTGTCATAGCATCAGTAGTGGAATGTAACTGGGTGTTAATTATTGATAACTATACAGAGGTAGATTATTGCTATTTGCATTCCAAAAGCACAGCTGGGATCTACCTCTTCTTTCTTAACTTCATGGTTTGGAAGTCTAGCAGGAAAACATAATTAAATATGCATTATAATACCAATCAGAGTATTATGGGAAGAGTTTGGGGTTTTTTTTGTTTGAAAAGAAAAAAATTGAACTGTGGGGTCGATGTGATGCAATAAGCTGTAAAAGTTAGACAGTAGGGGCAAGGAAGAATATGTGCTCACTAATTTGATAGTCAGTGTGACAGGAGTTTGTTCTACTAGCCTGAGGGTAGGCTGATATTTTCCAAGTTCGTCAGTAACTTTTCCCTGAACTGCCCTGCATGGCATTTCTTAGCAGATTGCTATTCTGAATATTTAACAGCAACTAAAAATACTGCAATGACTTTACTGCTCTTAAATAGAGGGAAATGAACTGCTGATGTATAGCCCTTGGAACATTGTATTAGAGCATTTGATATCCATAGTGAGGAGCTGCATTTGAAGTAATATGCACTGCAAATCAAATATAGTAGGAATTCAAATGAATGAAGGCAACAGTTGAAAATGATATGTAGCTCAACATGAGCATGTTCTCTAATTTGAAAAGGTTTTATTAGGATTAGTGGGAGAGTAAAACCCTGTGTGGAATGTGGCATATGTCTTTGTTGAGATTCAGTTCTGTTAAATGAAGTTGTCAGGATTGTGAAATAACATAGTTCCCCTAAATATGTGTAAGTGTGTGTATAATGTAAGCTCAGCTGCTGCTTTGCTCAGTGGACACCTTCACCCTCTGCACAGTGCAGTGGGAACTTTTGTTTTGTTGAGGCTGCCTTTATCTCCAGAGGGAAGTGGCTGACTCGACAGAGAGTTGAGTTAAAGGGTTTGCATTTAGGTCAGCATACTCTGGAGTGCAGAGCTGCAGTTCAGGGAAGGGAAGCAGGGTCAGCTGGACAGAATCCTGAGGGGCTAAGAAAATGCTGTTGCTGTGTAGACAACCTATCATTTTTAAGTGCCCTGAGTTTGGAGGATCTCAGCATTTTTGTACTAAACAAATAGAATTAAAACGAACAAACAAAACATAACAAAAAACCCCAAACAAAAACACTCCTAAAATGTCACATTAGTTCAAATATGGTTTTGAGTTGTGGCGGCAAACTTTAGGCTAGCTCTAATGCTATCTGCAGCAAGAATTGAGCTCCCCTGTCTTTGGGCTGGCACATGGCTGGAATGAGACTCCCTTTTCTTCTACAGTGGTGCCTTCTGCCCCCAAGGCCCCCTGCCCAGAACTGCAAAGTTAGGCCCAGCTATCAGTGTGATTGATCAAAATGTGGAACTGATTTCTCAGAGCCCTTGTCTCTTCAGTTTATATGAGAAATTGGTTTAATTAATGGTACATCAGCACTGCAGAACCAAGGGCTGGTCTAAGGCACTGAGAAGAGGCATCTGTGCATGTCCTGGGAACCCACTCAATTTGTGAAAGCTCAGTTTATGTAGTGGAGATCACAATTATGATTTTGGGGTGATGTTACTCATTTGGGACACATCAAACCTACACTGCTCAGAATAGCTCTATTTTGTGTGATTGAGACTAATTTTGTTCTGTTTCATATTTTCAAAATGATAGCAAGTGTGCTTGGAGGGTCAAAAAGCTGCCCCAGATGTGATGTGAGAGGTTGAAATTATAATTTCCTCAAAGTGCAAGAGAGGAAAATTAAACTGTCAGTGGAACTGAGATCCATTGCTTGTTTATGTTTTAGAGTGAGACTCCTGACAGATTATAGTGTTGTCTTTTGTATGTGGTCTTTTCTTGTGCTGTGCAGAGTTAGTAAAGGAAAAGCTAGGTTATAGAAATGGGCTACCACAATGGTAGCAATGAATGGTGTTCCTTGGTTCACATGTAGGCACTTAACTCGTTTGCTGGGCTCCCTTGCTTATATCTACTTTTCTTTATTGACTGCAAAGCATAATTGATTTCACTCTAAGGTGTGCTTATAAAATACAGCAGATGGGTTCCCCTCTAGAACTGGATGCAGAGAGCTAAATTAAATTATTAATGTCCTGTTTATAAATTGTTAAAATGTGCATTATTTTCACCTTGGCCAGGGTACATTTACTTTTTGTTAGACTGGCTTGTTTTTTGTTCTTCACTGGAAGCACTCTCAGGTCAATAAAAACAAGTGTCCCGATCTCAACTGCTTTTAGTGAATTTTGGTTCTGGTTCTCTCTGGGGAGCAAATCTTTGAGCTTCTTTAAAGATGTGCAGTAATGTCCAGTGACAGGGTTTGCTCTTGCCATGTTTATGGTGTCATACGGTGTTGCAGCAGTTTGGTTTATTAACCTAACTGGTTACTGAGTTGGGATCCGGGTTTTATTTGACTCTTGCAGTAAGCTGTGAGTAACAATTCCTGAAGCATTAAAAATCGCCCAACCCACCCAATCCACCCCCTCCCCAAGCAAAACAACACATTTTTGTTGGAGATATCAGCATTCCAAGGTGCTTCAGAGGGAAATGGCAGGTTTCCTTCTGTGGTGTGAGGCACATCCAGTGGCAGGAGCAGCACAGGTCCCTCCCTGTCCCCAGCTGTGGGAAGCAGAGTGGTATTGGTGATGGCAAAGATTAAACAATGGTGGGAGTTGTCATGCTCCGGTAGAGCACAGCTCCTGCCAAGCTGGCTTTCAGTTACAGCTTGGGAAAACAGCTTGGAGCCTGTTCTATTTTTACGGCTTTGAAACTCTGCCTTGGTTTGTGTGGCAGTGTATGGTTAAGGGGTTTCTTGGTTTGTAATTTAATTAAAAACTAATAACAGCAAAAGTTATGGTGTGATATAAGAAAATATTCTGGAGATGCTTTTGATTCCCTATACTAATGTAACCTCTAGTTTTAATACAACAGAGCACTGTTTAAATACCCTGTGATGATACTGCAGAACTGTGGCACTGTCTAGAAACTTCAGAAATGAAGAAGACAGAGAAAGCTATGGTGGAAACTGTCAGGGGAGAAATATGGCCTAAATATATGGCAAAGTGCTGGTTTTTCCTGAAGCGTAGGATCAATTTCAATAAATACACTAAAATAGGGTTTACACCTTGATGTGGCAAAAGTGATTTCCTTTCTCTTCTTGACTTAATAGACTATGAAAAGTTGGTTTTATAAAACATAAGCCATATATGTTGGGTGTTTTTGAACTAGGTATTCCTCTACATTCCCATAATCACTAGTAGTGACTATTTAAACATCTTGGAAAAGGCTGGATTTCAAGCTCTGAGTTTTCTAGGCAACTCTGGAGTTTGAGTACTGAGATTTGTAATCAAGTGAACACTTTGGTTTATATTAAAAAATACTATTTATTAATTTTAATGGAGTAATAGATTTCATATCCAGCAAGATTAAAAATTAGCTCAAACAACAAAAAACTTGAGCTAGGTGCAAACTTGGAATAGGTATATTGAGATTAGTCTGTGGGATTCTTCAGTGTGACTTCAAACAGTATAGAAACTTTGGTATTGCCAAAGTTCTTAATTTTTCTTGTAACACCACACTCTGTCAGCCAGAATTCCTGCCTTAATCCATGTGCTGGGTCTCCCTTAGTACATCTGGTCAGCCTAAGGGCCACGTTCCTGTGCAAGGTGTGTCCTTCCAGTCCAATTTAGTGCGTATTTCTTTGGATTTGACAGAGGAAAGCTCACTTTCTGTGGAGCATCTCTAATGAGGAAATGAGGTGCTGATGTGGATGTATTGACTTACTCTGCTGTAGCACATCAGCAATGAATTTCAATTTTTGGAGCTGGAACAGCTCCAGCAGCTAAGGCTTGTAGGACTGTAACAACTGAGCCCTGATTGAAGATTTTGGCAGGCCCATCATCCAGAGGAGGAAAATGGACACTTGTTGCTTTTGGCTGGGACAGAATTACTTCTCTTCACAGGAGCTGGCACTGGGCTGTGTTTTGGATTTGCAATGAACACAGAGTTGGTAGCACAGGGGTGTTTTGGTTGCTGCCGAGCAGTACCAAGGCTTTTTGTGCCTCTCACCTCACCCCAGCAGTGGGGAGAGCAGGGTGCACAGGAGGCTGGGAGGGGGCACAGCAGGAACAGCTGGCCCTGCTGACCCAAGGGATGTCCCACGGGACCCCAAGGGGCCGTGTGAGGTCGTGCTCAGTGTATAAAGCTGGGGGGAGAAGGACGAAGGCGAGCAGGGGACGTTCAGAGTGCTGGTGTTTGATTTTCTAGTCACTGCTATGTGATGGAGCCCTGCTTTTCTGGAGATGGCTGCCCCTGGGAAGCCAGGAATGAATTCCTTGTTTTGCTTTGCTCAACACAGTGCTGTTTTTTCTTGGCTTATTAAACCACCTTTACCTCAGCCCATGAGGTTACCCACTTTGGATTCTCTCCCCCATCCCAGTGTGGTAGGGTGAGTGAGCAGCTGTGTGGGGCTTGGTTTCCAGCTGGAGTTAAACCATGGAAACACATTTTAATTTCTGACACTACAATAAAACTGCCAACTTAAGTAATGAAGAGGATTGTGCCTCATCAATATTGTAGTAACATTCACTCTGGTAGACAAATCAGTGGCTGTGGTAGTTTAGATACAGTTTTCTTATGGAGTTGTGGATTTTTGTTGTTTAATTTTATGACACTTAAAAGGGAAATGGGGACAATAAGAAAGTTGTTCAGTATGTAAGAAGTGGAAATGGACTTACCTTGATTTTTCTTGGGGCAGTGCCAGCTTTCCCAGAAGCTGCACTGAGGTAAAGAGCACAAAACATCTCTAACCTACTTATCCCCTCGTACATGTAGCTGGGAAAGGAATGGTCTTCCCATTTCAGGAGACAAAATTGAAACTTCTTTTCTTCCACCTTCTGTCCTTTCCCCCCTCCCAAAAACACTGACAATTCTGGAAGCTTAAAAATTCACAGCTGAGATCCACAGTATTTCTTTTCACATTTGAAAGGCTTTTCTGTTAATAATTTCTGTCAGGCACTAAGAGCTGTACAGAGCTCACCAGCAACAGACAGAAGTAAGTGTAGTCCATGTTTCTTTTGTACTTCCTTATCTCTGAATATGAGTAGAATAACAGAGCAGTTTCTTGTTAAGTTAAAACTGGACTTTTTGTGCTACTGTTATTCAGAAAAGGGCAACCACAAAAAACTGTCCATGTTTGGTCTCTGAGACAAGGGTATCCACAGTTGCTGCCTCTGGCTGGGGAAGGTTTTAGGAAAAGAGAAATTCTTCTCAGCCCCTTTCCTCTGAAATATGCTTAACTCCACAGTTTCTCATTTACTCTATGGAAGGAACGTGCTGTATTATAAAAGAATTTAAAAATCCCTGGAGCCTTACAGAGCACCCTGTTGACTCCACGTGTGATGCAGAGGGTTTTGCAATGACTGCACTTGTCTGTACACTTCATACTCTTTCTGTGTTCTATATATTCTGCTTTTGATTGGAGTATTGATTGCCACCTGATCAAAGCCTCGGTCACGCTGTTAGTTAACCCCACTGCCTGTGAAACACTAAATTAAATAGAAAGTCTGCCAGCTGCTTACAAAAGCCTTTTACCACTCTTCTCAAGAAAAGTACCTGAATGTGCAGCTAAATTTGTCTGCTTATAGTATGTATTGAATTTGCTTATGCCATTTCCTACATACTCTTAGTCTATTGAAAGATGAAGAATATATTCTCCCAGTGGGTGTGAGGATGTGTTATTTAGTTTAATCTTTATCGAGTGTGGTTGTGCCTTTCTGCAAAAAGAGAGGCACTGTCAGGAAAATTCAATGATGGGGTATGTTTGATTTTTATCTGTTTCTGAAATTAACATAGAAAATAATTTTTAGTGAATTGCCCCAAGTATAACATAGCCCTGTAGACCTGTCTGAAACAAAATTTTATCAAGAGTTTGGTGAAAGATGAAAATAGAGAGGAGGAAAGAGTAACTGGCTTGGCTGATCAAAGTGTCTCAGTTCATAAATAAGGAATGTAACAGGTTTTGATGATCTGAGCCTGTAGCTCAAGTCCCTGGGAAGACTGGGCTGCCATGACTGGCACATCTCAGATAATAAGCTGGCATGGTGAGGGCCCTGTTTTACAACAAATTAAATACTTTACTTGCAGCAGAATTAAGTTCTCTGTTTTGGGACTTAATTTTGAAAGATACATTGGCTGCCATGTGTCTTTGCCTATCAACCTTCTGGCATAGATTCAAGCTCTGAATATTTTCTCCATTTCTAATACAGAAAGGCAGATACGGAGGAAAATTCCATACTGCCTCAGTGCTTATGTATTTTTTGCTCTTGTTAATACAAGAGCAGTGGTGTTATGTCAAACTCCGAAGTCTATTGGGCACCTACGAACACTTTTCATGCAGCTCAGAATCAATCACCATACCCTTTTGTCCTACCTCTTTCTTAAGCCATATTCTGTGCTAAAGTTTTATCCTCGTCACCAGAACGTGTTCAGAGGTTTTCCATTTGCCATTGAGCATGGAAATTCAGAACTGGGGGAATTGATTTGGGTTGACGTTTGGGTTTTGCTGGGGTTTTTTTTTGGTTTGTTTTTGTTTTCTTGGTACTGTTGACCTGTGTTTGGTTCTTCCAAATAAAACACAAGCAGGGTTATTAGAGACTTAATGGCTGAGAACAAAATGGTTGCTCTTTCTGAGTGCTGGAGGGTGCTAAAATATGAAGATACTGAACAGAGAAAGAAGAGATTTAAAATAATACTTGTTCAGCTAGTGCATTTCCAGGAGTTCAGGAGGTGAGAGAGAAGGTGAAGAAAAGGGCCACATCTATTAGCATTTTAGCAAACTGTAATTGAGTGCCCTAAAGGGGTGACTTGTTTATTTAAAGCTGTGGTTAAAATTCTCAGTTATTGCTAATGACTTCAAATTTTCTTTTGAAAATTTGGTGACTTTGATTTCTCGGTTTGGGGTAGGTGATAAATGCTGGAGTTTTATGGAAAATTTGAGAATGAAGGAACCTTTAAAAGGTATTCTGTGACAGCCTGGTGCAGACTGATGAGTTTTTCTCAAACCCACAATAGTGTTCAGTATTGGTGCTGGTGTAGACAGTTACTAGTATTTTTCTTATTTTTGTAGTTCTTAAAATGAAGCAGTTTCAGAGCCTTAACTTCATTTACATCAAGAAAGAAGTACTGAAGAGAAGGTTTCCTCAATTTGCACTTAATCTAGCTGACTTTTGGAGCTGTTTGAAATGTTGATAACCCCACTCAGAGGCACTCTGTAAATATCAATTAGTGCTTTCTGAAATGGCACAGGTTTCTCCAGAACTCTTCAAAAGTCAGCATTAATTTAGAGCACAGAATCATCCTGAAAAGTAACTTTCCATTAAGACGAGTTTTCTTCTTATTTCCTTGTGGAGTTCCAAAGTTCAAACCATTCTTTTCTCATTTCCTAAATTCTATGCGTGACTGACTTCAGCTATAGGATTTTGCAGTTCATCAGAAAGAACAGTTGAATTGCTTTCAGCTGAAGATCAAAAAAAATCTGCTTCAAAGATGATGAGGATTTTCCTTTATATTTTAGTATTCTGTAGCAAGTTCTTTTCTTCTACATTCAGCACTGGAGATATTTGAGTGCCTTGGTACTGCTCTTATCTGTGTGTGTGCTTTTTAGAATCTTTACTGTTTTCACTATAAAATACTTCAGCTTCTCAAGCTTTTGGGAGGAAGTATGGCTGTTTATACACTGACAAATATAAACATTAATAAGACAAGCTGGCCTGTAGCATATAGAAGATCTTGATTATTAATTGACAAGGAAAACTATTAATCAACAGAATTCCTTAAATATCATTACGAAGCTTTGCTTTGGGATTACATAGCCATTGTATGAGATCAAGGTCTGAGGACAGTGGATTCTCATAAAGTGCTAAGAATAAAAAAAGGACACATCAAACCTAAGTTCTATATTTTAAAATATTCATATAAATTCAGGGAATGGATTAGATAGGAAATCCAACATAAAAATGGGTTGTATGTGCCAGTAGCAAAAATATTCCTGTAAGATACAGCTTTTCTAAAACATGTTCAGCAGCCTTGCATTCTTCATCCTTCACAGGCTGATGCACAATCCAAATGCAGTTATCAACCAAAAGTCTTAAAACTCTAAGTACTTTCTAGAATCTGTGTTTATTCAGACCAGGAAGAGATTGACTGCTGGGCCAAGCATTTGTATCCCCACCTGGATGGGCTGGAATTGATTCAGGGCTCACAGAAAGGTGTTGAGTGTTTTAATTTACTGTCCATACAATCTGCAGCACTGAACAGGGAAAAATTTTGTTGCATTCTGAAACAGGTGGGGAAAGTGGTACCTTTGAATACCTGAATTGTAAAGTTTATGTCCTGTGTGGTTTAAAGTTTATTCACTGTGTTGAGGGACCTGGGATTGTTCAATGTGTTGGTCTCCCATCTGTGACATGGTGCAAAGAGCAGCACCGGCTTCTCAAACTGATTATGGATCCTCTGAACCAGATGCATGAGGAGAGGAACTTTTGTGTCTATCTGGAGTTTAGGTTGAGTCTGGCTCTGTTATTATCTCTGACAAACTTGGTGAGTGACCTTGGGCAAGGTATTTTCATAATCCTCCCTTTGTTGTTTTTGATTTTGGTTGGTGTTTGTTTGTTTGTATTTTGTTTCCTAGGGTTTTTTTTGGTTTTTTTTGTTTAAGAGGTGTTTGGTTTTGTGGGTTTTTTGGGTATTTGTCAAGCTGATCCTTGTCAAGTATATTGGTGGTTAGGTCATAGAGGAAAGGGAAATCTTCCAGTGGAAGGCACCGCAGGAGCACAGAACTAGATCCTCACATGAAATGCTGCAGGACAGGGTTATCATCATCGTTATTTGAAGGTGTTTTGCTGAAGGCCTGGTACTCAGAGAAGTACACAGAGTAAAATAAGCCCTTTTTTTTCACTAGGCATTGCAAACTGTTATCTCCACTTCCTTGAAGGTGCCTCTCTCTCCTGTCTTTCATAAGCTGTCAAAAAGAAAACGAAACTCCTGGCCTGAAGAAAGAGAAATGCTGAAGGAAAGTGAAGTGTTTACCCTGCAGAGCACACTGTGCCTTAGCACGGTGGGCTCAGAGCTGTCTGTGCTGTCTGCAGCCAGCAGCACCCAGGGGTTTCTGCAGCAAGCTCTGGCAGACAGCAAAGAGCCAAAGGCTCTGCGGCTGGACGAGGGACTGGTGTTCGGCTGCTCAAGGAGGCAGGAGATTCTCAGGACCTGTAGTTCAGAAGTCACAGTTTCCATTATTGCTATTAAATTGTCTCTGGAGTATAATAGAATGAATTTCCCTTGACGCCTTTCCAGTGTATTTGTTTGTTTAACTGTGGTGCTCCTTGGATGGAGAAAGCTTTTCCCACAGGGTTGTTGATTTTTTTGTTTTTTTTTTCTTCTTTCCCTTCTTTCCTTCCTTTTACAAATGTACAATCCACCCATATGGCTTAGAATTTATTTATAAATAAGAATTTTCATATTCTTTTGTTGCAACTGTACCTGTTTTATATACTTCAGAGACTTTTTTGGAATTAATGGTGAAAATGTGCCTCAGGAAGACAAGGGAAGAAAGGTGATACCTCCACTTAGTGTTGTAGGGAGGGTGACGGTTTTCAAGTGCATCTTTTCTTCCTTAGTGCACTCCTGTCAGCCTCCCTTCTGAGTGCTTCTCACTTCAGATCAGTAAAGTTGTATTTACATCTTGCTTTAATAGCAAAGGTAATTAAACCTCTACATTTCTAGCCTGCCCTGTTCAGATCCTATTAATTTAGGGAATGAGTTGCATAGAAAAATCCATCATAAACTTTCAGTGGTTAAAAAAAGGAGGCGGGGGCACTGTTTATTAAAAAAGTAAATTGGAGGGGAATAGGCTATTTGTTTTGTTCCATGTCTCAGATGAAAATAATTGGCTCATTAATCACAATATCAGCTTGGTCATTTTAGGAAGGTCAGGCTAAAGAATGAATAGAAACAAAGCACATGATTTTAAAATTTAAAAAACAAACATTAAGAATGCCAGTGAAAGAAACTTCAGTAAATAAACCGTTGACATCTTGTCCCTTTATATAAACAGACATTTAGGACTGAATGTATTTCATGTGTCTTCCCTCCCCCAGTTCTTTTAGAATTACACGCTGAAAACATATATGTATTTATATACACACACGTAAATATTCACACAGTAGCATGAAAGTTAAGGTTGATTTATTTCCTTCAGATTTTTCTGGATAAGACTTCTTTTGGCTTTGCTAGCTTTTCACGTATCCACCATTTCTTTCCCAAACTACCCTCTACTACCTTTGAAGGCAACTAGTTATTGCTAAAGCATGGAGAAGCTTGAACAGAAATCCTGGGATCCTTCCACTCTGTAGGTCCCTTGATGTTTCAGATGACATAATTCCCTGTCCTAAGAAGAATTTTGTTTTAGTCTTAGCTTTGAAATAGGAAATTTTCATTTTTTTGGTCTTACTTGTTTTTTGTTTTTTTTTTTTTAATTTGTTATTAAATAACAAATATCAAATATTTGGGAAAATCTCATCTGAATATATAGAAGCCAGAGAAGTTATACCATTGAATAACTTTTCATATCACGTTTAAAAATAATGTTTTAAGTTTAGAAGGCTGGGGATGGCAGTGTCATCTGTCTGTGTCTTTGTTGCTGGGTCTCCTCTGTCTGTGTTTTCTCCCCTGAATATCACCAGAGTGTTATCCTCTGATATGGTCTCCAGAGCAACATAAACCCCAGAACTGCAGCCCCACAGATCCCTAACTACAGCATCTCTCACCATGGCTCACTTTTGCTCACTGATTTTTTGGGTAAGCTCAGGAGCTCTCTATCCAGTGGCATTTACTTTCAAAGGATGGCTGCAGCCCTGCACACTATGTTGACATGCATTAAGCCAGGATGATACCCTAGTTTTGCTAGAAACAGTAGGATTTTTGGTGGACAGATTTTTCCAGTACACAGTGGAAGAGGTTTTTACCTTTTGAACTAACTTAAATGTTCTGGAAACACTCATGGCACACTACAACCAAATATTGCCTTGAGGGGTAGGCAAAAAACGGTGTTTCCCCTAAATTACCACACATGTGCAATCGTCTGTCATGAGAAGAGAGACATGTGATTAAAACCCTACCATTTTGACATTCATTGGATTATGACTATTTCTGAAAAGTTCTGGAATCGTTCAGTTAAATCATCATTTGATTCTTCTTAAGCTGTGAGTGAAGCCCCAACTCTGATTTTTATCTGCATAAAAGATTAGTAACTGAAGTTTTAAGGCTTGGTGATTCTTAGACCCCCATGGATACGGGTTTAAATGCATGGTGTAAGTTCTAGGGAGGTGCAGAAGAGTATGTGCTTAAGTAAGACCTGTGCATAGTGATGAATTCACAACTTTTTCCTTGCTTGGGAACAGGCACTAAATTGGCTATTTTTTTGATAGAGATGCCCTGAAATAAAGTCCAGAGAATTCAAAGATGAAGAGAGCAGTTGTGTTCTGTTTATGGAGCAGCAGCGCCTATATTGTGGTGTAAAACATACTTTCTGAAGATTCCTCTAGCAAAATCTAAGCAAACATTGAGGCTGTCTTATTTTATGTATTACTATTGAATTTATAAGGAAAAAACTGCATAAAAAGCTATTTATGCTCTATATGAGATAGTGTTGTTTTTCATGAATCCCATCAAATTGGTTTATTTCACTATACTTGTTATTCTTTATCTGGAAACCAAAGAGGAAAAAAAATGATAACTTGATTTTACTGCATATCTGTACAGAAGAATTCTTTACATTGTATTGGAATGGTTCTTGACACTGTATTTGAAATTAGTGAGCCCAGTCATAGATGGTAGTGGCCAACTGGTGCCACATTTATGCTGCCTGAGGAGCTAAGAAGGTGATATAACACAGCAGAAGACAGGTGTGAGATGTTCCTGTGATTAGTCCATTGATTTGATCTGTCATAAGTCCAGCTGAAGAGTTTTGGACACGTTAAAAAGCAGGTGGAAAATGATGCTGATGGGTGAAGGGCTCAAGTCTGTATGAAGGGCACAGCACATCAGGGTGACAATCAGGGGTTTTGTATGCTGAGGCTTCAAAAAGCTTCACAGGTGAGCCATTTTTTCCAAAGGCAAAGAGGCAAATTTTAGTATCTGATTCATAGGCAAATTGAGAGAGAATTGTGACATTAGAGGAAGAGAAGAGATATGGGAATTTTGCAAACAATAGTGATGATGATAGAATTCCTGGGTGATATGGAAGATAGAGAGCCTGTGATGAAGAGCTCTGCTAATGGCAAGGGAAATCTGTTCACACTTGACACTCTTTTCCCTGGGGAGGATGGGAAGTGCCAAAAGTAGGCATGTGGCATGAACTGCCCCTACACGTGCACACACTGAGTTTCTTCTTCTGGAAAAGGGCAGGAACTGGGCTGATCCTCTGTCAGCTGCAGGAAGCAGCTCCAGCAAAGAGCTGACTTCTCTGTTGTGTGTCCCTTTTCTCTGTTCCACTAGAGCCCAGAATATTATTTCTGATGTGGGAAATGCTCTTCACCAGTTGGAATGTCAAGCTTCAGTTCTCTCTTCTTTCAGTTCTCTTCAGTTCTCCTGAATGAATCAAGCTTAATGTGTGATAGGACAAATCAGCTGCTAGCAGATTTTTTATTACATCTAGAAGGATTATAATTTGTTTGCCTTACTCCTCTCTTCCCTTCATTTTTGTTCTCAAGTTTTTCACTTTCCTATTATATCTTCTCTCAAACACATCCCAAGCACACCTGGTGAGGGACTTGAATGTCTTACAGTTGATCTACTCTTGCCTATGGCACGTTTCAGTCAAGGGGACATTGCCTCTTCCTTCACTAACCTTGCTTGAAATAAAACTCACAGAGACGAAACTGGGTCTAGTGCACCCTTTACTCAGAAAAATTCCAACCCCAAAAGCAGACAGGAGATGAGAGCCAAGAAATCAGGGCAATTTACCCTTCACTTGAGAAAGGTAAGTTAGAAGCCTGTTTTTGAAATTGCTTAGTACCTATTGCCTCTCATCTAGCAATGACTAGGACTTTAAATGTCCTACTGTCAAGGAAGATTATTATTTTTTTAATCTAAGTGTGGATTTCACTTACAGTGAAATCTTCCAAGCTTGATGACTGCTCTGAAAGTCATCGCAGTGGATTTCCAGCCTTGTGGAGAGGAGGAATATGCAGCCTCCTCAAGTAAAACACATGTGAAATCAACATAAATTCTGCTCAAGCTGAGCTTGTAAGAGGATTTTCCAGTTCAGCTATGACAAGGCTGGCAAAATTGGGTCAGGCCAAAGCTTATATTATATTGTTAATTCTTCATGGAGGTTTTTTTGGGTTTTTTAAGGCTTCCATCTTTGTTACTTAGAACACTGAGTTCTGTTCTTCAAATTAGAACCTAAATAAGGATAAAATTTTGCATGGTAGAAAAGTACTGCTTTTGCTTTCCTTCTCTCTTTTTTAAAAACAACTTGTAGGTCTGGTAATTTGAGCTATTCGGAGCACATGGATGAAGGCCAGGGAGTTTTGACAATTCCCTTTGCAGGTCCCCTATCAGCACATTGTGTTTGACACATGACTTCACAATGAGAGAGCCTGCTTTTTATTTTATCCTTAGGTTCACCACGGTACTGTAAATCCAAACTGAAGAACTCTGGTTTTGAGAATTAGTTCTTAGACACGTAAATAATAAATTGCTGGAATTTACTTTAAAACTTTCCCTATCACGTTCCTGTTTTCTGGATGGAACACAAAGCAACTGAAAAGACTGAAACAAATGTATGTCACATATATCATGTATGTCATAAATGTATTGTGAGAACCTCACTACAGTAAAGACTCTGGGGTTACCTTTCAATCCTTCATTAGTAATGGCTGTTAATTCTGCTGAAGGAAATCCTGTCTGATGACAGAAGCTTCATATTAACCAGCCAGGTCCTCCTTGCTGATTTTCATTCAAGAAGACTGTGGAGGACAAGACTGTATTTAGCAGGAGATGTTTATGTAAATAAATCATTCAAATAAACCTCTGGAAGTTTTAAGATCGAAGCATTTCAGCAATTGTTTAGCCAGTTTCCAGGTAAATATTATATTGGTGCTTTTTGCCATGAGTTATTACAATGGAAAGAAGAAGTAGTTATTAAAAAATCCTTAATTGTTTTATATTAACTCTGAATTGCATTTGTCTCCTCTGCTGGTTTAGTGATCATTCAAAGTTGGGTCCTCAAGACCAAATTCCAGGTTTTTCTGAGCCTCCAATTTGATAAATGAAATCTGATCCTTTCTTTGGTGACACTCCTAAGAATACACAGCTGATTCTGATTGTCACCTCAGGCACAAAAGCCTGTTTGTAGTTAAAAATTTGGTGACAACGAGTAGCTCATCTGCATCGCTGTGTGTCATGTTGCCAACAATTTCCCTAACACAAGGCAAATAAGAATATTTTCTCTCCAAACCAAATTGCTATTGGTTTTTAATGAGGTTCTCTTTTCATTTAGTAGGCATTTGTGTTGATTAGGTTTGTATTGTCCCACTTTTTATGATTTTTCTTGTTAGTAAAATTACCCAAATAGAGCATATTAACATGAAAGCTGTTTCTGAAGTGGAATTGGGAAGTTCATTCTTTCATGTGACAGAGCAGTATTGCCTTCAGTGCATCTCAAAGGGAAAAGAAATTGGATTATTTCTCTCTGTAGAAGTAATAGCTTTCAAAGAACTGTTAATGCTGATGAGTTCATCAAGCATTTATCATGCTCAAATCACTCCTTTCTGAAACTTCACTTAGAGGAAAAAAAAAGAAAGAAAATCAGTCACTGGTATTTGTGTTTAAAAAGCAGATAAAAGTGCTGCTGGAGATTATACTCCAAGTGCACAGCTATAAATGGAGAAAGTATCTTTGAAGAATGATGCTCTGTACTTCAAATACAAGTGTTTTATGAGCTGCTTACAATGGAAAGCCCAGAACTGGCACTTACCTTTCATCCCATACCTCAGTTTGTTCAGCTCTAGAATATTCAAATGACTGCTTGTGAACTCTGAAATCACTAATGGACTTCCAGTCCACAGCGTCACTTAAATATGTTGTGTGAAGAAAGAGGCTTTCTCAAGAGGGAGTAAATAAGATGAATCCTAGATAAAAAAGGTGATGAAACCCTGCACTTTTGAAGATTTTTCTCTCTAGCTGGTAAAGTCAGCAAGGCTAGCAGGGAGCCAACAAAGACCAAGTTCATCCTGAGCTTCTGTGTGCAGATGAATAATTCTGTAGACACCAGTCAGATGCATCCAGCTCCCCTTCCGTCCTGATGACATCTGAGATTCCAGAGAGGTTTCTTGGCTGCAGCGTGTCTGATTTCTCTGTATACAATAAATTCTCAGGGAAAATACCTTGCTAGAACCTTGGCAGGCCATTTCAGTGAACTGAAGCAAAACAAAGTTCATTAACATGCCATTTGTCTAAAGCAGAACATTTCCACATATTTCAGTGGGTTTCATTGGTACAAAAAAGGAGAACAGATCACTTCAGATGAGTGATACAAACCACAACTGCTGTTAAACAGTATTTGTCCTCTCACCCCTTGGCATGTGTTTTAGATTTTATCAAAAGCTACTCCTTGGCAGTAAAAGGGCCATGGTAAAATGTGGAAGTAAAAAAAAACTTCAGTGTGCTAAGAAATCTAACTCAGGACACTTGGATGAGTTTTGGGATGATTTATCCATGCCTCATCAAAATATGACAGTTGGTACCTGCAGCACCAGATTTTCCTAAAGAGTTTTCAACATTTAGTTTGTGTTCTATGTTCCTGATCCATATTTGAACATCGAGTTTTTAAGGGAGGCAACTGTAAAATCTTTATTTACATGAGTATTCCCTACCTGGGATTAAGTAAAGTAAGTAAAGTCTACCTGTGCCAAAATTTGACTCAACTGTTTCCTCAAAGATGTGTAAATCTCTCTGTACTGATGCTGATGCATCCAGTGGGCATTTCAAGACTAGTGAATTTCTGGGGTTTAAGTGCTCCATTTCTGAACCTTCATGCTACCTTTTTTCTTTTTTTTTCCTCACTTGAAACATTAAATCAAGAGACCTTGGTAAAGGTCTGACTACAAATATAAAATTCCTTCTAATGTAAGGGTATATAATGTTTGTTTGTATGCATGATCTGGTGTTTTAGTGCAGAAAAATCTGCAATTTGTCAGATCCAGGCAAGCTCTCTGGTATCCAGAGTCACATGCATTGCCTGTATAATACACTGTAGTTCAGAGAGGTCTGTCTTTGGCCCCTTTCAGGAGTTTGATGGCCAGTATAACCTCTCTAACTAGTAGATAGACAGGACATAATATTCAAGTAAAACTTGCATTCCATTTTCAAGCATGGGTTTGCCTGAATAACAAATTCAGAGTTTTAGTTTCAGTATCTGTCTTTTTATTCTGTTCTGTCTCCCTTCATCCCTGCAATTACCTTTCCTAAGTAACACAAGAGCTGTCTAATGCCATTTTACTTACTATACGGAAGTTGGGAGGGTAAAGCTGCTCCTCCACCTTGGTTTTCTGGATCTGGAATTCCTGTTGGGCAGAGTGTGTTAGAGGGACAGTCCTGGAAAGTGGGCACAGTCCAACAAACACACTGAGCTGGCTGAGTGAGCTTCTGTCCTGGCACCACTCCTGGATCCCTGCTAGAGAGCTCCAGGGAGTTGTTTATGGACAGTCTTGGATTAAAACAAGGCAATTCCCACATGTCACACCTGTGAGTATCACACGCTGTTTTCCTGGAGGTTTGTAATGCTTTACAGGTTTGTGTTGTTGACACTTGTCCTAGTTAGGATTGCACTGAGTGACGAAAGTTGAGTTCTTCTGGGGCAGGAGAAAGCATTTGGCTTATCTTCTGAGTCCAGGGAGCCGTGCAAAGCTGCCGTTCAAAGATCAATAGCTCCAATTATGAATGAGAATAGCATTTCCCTCAACAGCAGAGGGAAGCAAGAGTAAATAATTTCTTTGCGAGAAGTTCCTTGTAAATCCAGGCAGACCAAGTCATGTTTGAATGGACTGAGGCAGACTGACAAGTGCTGATAACGATGACTCTCTGAAGACTTTAGATTTTTCAGATAGAGAGGAATGGGTATTTCTACACATAAAAAGAACAGTTTGAAGAAGCCAGTACCAGTGGTAACTGGAAAATCACACTACTTGGGAGATGGTAAACACAGCAGAAGACAGAATTCATTCCACAGGTAGATTGTCATCCTCCCATAGCAGTGAATAGAAAACAATCACACAGTGCACATTCACTATCAGTTTTTCTGTCCTTGCCTTATTTATGATCCTCTGTAGTTACTAGCCAGAATAAAGCTCAAGAACTGCAGTTTACACTGATATATGGAGTTTGGTCTTGGATTATGGATCAATTAAAGATTCTAGTAATGCAAACTATTCCTGAGTTCAGCTGGTAAACTTGCACACCACTCTGAAGGTCACCAGTTTAATCCCTGGAGATGTTTCAAAATATGGGGTTCAGTCATCCACCAAGCCTGTGGGAATTGTAATGGATTAATATTCAAAACCATGAGAGAGATCTTTTAAATTTCTCTCTTAAGATGTGGGAGCTGGGGGTAAGATAATCCTTGTACCATGTTTGAGGTCACATATAGTCTTTGGTAGAAACTGTGGCCATGTGTTTGCTCCTGTTCCTGACATTAGATGGCCCCTGTACCACCACTGTAGTTTGGAGGGGTTATCGTGGGGTATAAGCAATACAATGATTTTGGCAAAAGTCTATTAATGTTCTCTATGGTAGACCAGCCTGGAAAATGGCTGAATTTTCTGTTTGTTTCTCCATACTCTTCCCATCCATCTCCTAATGGTACCACTTTTAATCCCAGAGGGCTTGGCAAACCTTTCCAAAAGGAAAGAAAAAGGCCATTTGCTGGCAGTACAACTTGAATGTGGAATTCCTGTCTTGTAGCTGTTCCATGGCTGTGCAGAACAGCACAACAAATGAGAACATGTGGTACTTGTAACTCTGCTGCTCTGGCTTCCTGGGGCAGGCAGCAACAGAAAACATGAAAAAGAATATTGAAACCCATTTTAGCTTTGTATTTTCTAATTATTAGTGCTGGGATTCAACATTCTCCTTATGGGAGTTAAACTGCATGAAACTAGTTTTTATAAGAGAGTTCAGATTATGTACCCCAGTCACTGTTTATTGTATCACCCCAGGGGGAAAAAATCCATCAGGAAAAAAATCAATGTGTTTGTACTAATTCTCATTGGATTCCTATTGATATTGTATGATTTAAGAATCTGCAATTGTATATTTTTATGTCAGCAGACATTTGATGGTGCCTGGGACGTTGTACTGTGCCATGCTACATTTATGTGTCAGAACATACTGTTGCTTAGTTGTACCTGCATTTTTTATTATTCAGGATAATATCAAGCAAATGCTTTCAAGACACAGTAAAGCACAACATTTAAGCTTGTAGATGAATAGGTTTTCAAATCCTGTATGCTTGTTTTTTTTCATACTTATTAGGGATCATGACTTATTTTTCATGACTTATTAGGGATCTGTACATATGGGAAAATGAGGGATGAGTGGACCATGGCTCTGTGGTTATGCTCTTGATTTATTTTTTGTGGTTTGTTTTTCCCCCCTTCAGTCCTATCATGTCTTTGCATCTTAGTAATTGTATACAGACAAAAAAAATATAGATACTTCATTTTGTTTGGGAAGCACAAAGTTATCTCTTAGAAAGTTCTCTCTTAGCACTTAGAACTGTGCAAAGTGATATGAAGTAGATTTTGAATAACATTTATTTCATACCTGCTTTCTTTTGAACATTTAAAAGTCTTGTTTATAATGTTTCCTGTAGCCTGGACAGACATTTGCTCCCTTGTTCTTTCCTCATAGATGAATACCATCAGCTCTCAGAGATTTCTGTGCCCAATCCCGCACCTTGAGCTCCTGCCTCTCTTGTTCTTTGGGACAAGCAGCTCATGTGTTCCTGTAGCTGTTCCATGCTTTACTTCCCTCTACTCACCTCCAGCTCCTTTCCATTTTCTTTACATTTTTTCCCATTAGTTTTGTGCATTCTTGGCCAGCATTCTTCACACCGCTGTTCTATTTTTCAGCTGATTATTGAGCCTGGTACAAATGCAAGTACATGAATTGGGGCCAGAAGCCCAGAACTGGGGTAGTCTTGGGGCAAGTTTGGAATTTTTAAACATAAAGGAACTTGAAGGCAGGCTTTAACCAGACAGGAAAAGGAATCTTTTGTTTTAAGAAGCAGTGGCATCTTGTCAGTTTTTCATCTTTATGAAAAACCTAACCCCACAAAACCTGTAACGAACAACAACAAAAGCAGTCTGGAATGAAGGAATTTTCTCCCTCTGCTTTTCAGCTTTTTATTCTCCTGTCTTTCTCCTGTACCCCTAGAAACCAGAGACTTTTAATCTAAGCTCTCTCTCACGTCGTCCTCTGGCCTGTCACCCCATTGCAGCAGACACAAATAACCTTTTCTTCCAAAGGCCTACTCTGAGAAAAATAATTTCCTTTTGATCATGCCAGTACCTGAATTGCTCATCCTGGTTTAATGCTGGTGGTGTCTTTGTATTCCAGCCTGGATTTCTCAGAATAAAGACTT
The DNA here is from genome assembly GCA_013400495.1 of Nicator chloris. NCBI lineage: Eukaryota > Metazoa > Chordata > Aves > Passeriformes > Pycnonotidae > Nicator > Nicator chloris. The sequence goes on from WAAE01018770.1 coordinate 54,768, forward strand.
GTTAATGCACAAGTGCCTCTAGACCCTGTCAGGCTGGTGCTGCCAGATTTCTCTCTGCTACTCCTCCTTGCATGCAGTAGAACCACTGCTGTTTTCTTGGCAGGTTGCTACAATCGTAATTTGCTTTCTTTTTGAACCTGAAAATGTCTTCCCAAAGGTTCATTTTTTTGTTACCATCTTGGCTGGATTTACTCTTCTGTTTTTATTCCATTTCCCAGGTGATAAAAGTTATTTAGAAGTGTAAGTGCAGGGATGATTTTTGCCTGTGCACGTGTTTGCCTTCCTGCATGCAGAGAACTCCTGAGACCAGCCAATGCCCTTCATTCTTTGTGCCTGTGCTATTCCTTCCCTCTTACAAATTGTGAACTCCTCAGAGCAAAGATGACAACTCCTTATGTATTTGTAGAAGAGTGGGTGTTCTCTGAGTGGTATTGCAACAATATTTTTTAGAAGCGTTTCTCCTCGGACTGAATGTCCCGAGAAGACAAAATTCATGCAATCACACACACTTGTCACTTCTGGAAAGCACCAGAACTCTCCAGATCTGTGTTTCTCACGTAAATCCCACTTTCCCAGCAGGGCTCCTCAGTCAGTTCTACACAGTCTCGCCGTGACAAAGCAGTGCCTGGAGGGCACGGGGTGAGTGGGACCTGCCCAGAACTTGAGCTGTCTGTAGTGCAAATCCAGCTTTCATGCACTTTTAATATAATTTAAAAGCTTTTATCCATTGTGTTAGCTCTAGGGAGGAAAAAATGAAAAGGCAATATAAAAGAAATCCCCCAAAACATATAAGCATGCAACTTTGTTTCTTTATTTTTTTCTGCTGCCTTACTCCCAGGCCTGCCACACCCCCAAAAAAACAAAAATAAAAAGTGTTTGGAGTACATATTTCTATATTCTCAAGGAGGAACTTTCTAAATTTTAGTGCTCTGGTTCTAATTCCCATTAACAACGAAGTATAAAATCATTCTGTACTGCTTCTCTTTTTCCCAGTGCAATGGATTTGAATGAACTTCTCTGCCTCTTATCCTAGCAAAGTATAATTTTATTAATGTTTCTAGCTGCATAATATAGTATGCATGTATTTTAGTAGTCAGATGGATTTCCTTGATTTTTCTTCCTTAAAATCCTGTTTCACTGCTTGTGGATGAAACTCAGCACCTACATGTTTGGAGGGAGAATTCAAATAGTAGGGTAGGGTCTTCATGGTGATTTAAAGTGAACATACACTTCAAAAATCATGGTCTAGTCCTTTCTTATACTGGACTAGTTCATAGATTGCTGGACAAAGCACTTCTTTATGCCTCATTTTATCTTGCTGTACAATAGAAATAAATTAGTTCCCTATTTCATGGGAATGTTATGAAGACTAATAAATTATTTAGGCGGGCTTGTAAAGCAGGATATAAGTAGGTGGTGTATTACTGGGGAAGATGCTCAGATGCACAAATGGTATTTGGACACAGCAGCTATTTCAGTCTCTGAAAATGTTTCACTGCTGCTGGTGGTAGAGATTTGCTGTTGCTGGTGACCTGGGGGAAGCTGCTTAACTCCTCTGCCAAATGGCAAGACTAATGATGTACCTCAAAAGCATTTAATCTGCAAAGAGCTTTGAAATCCCCTGACAAGAGGGGCCCTATCAGTGTGCTTATTCAAGTTGTAGGTCACATGATGGTTTTTGAAGACGTTTCTGCCCGTGCTTCTTCTTGCATGATAAGGATGCAGGATGCTTTCTACTTCAGATATCAATTTTGTTAATTAAGTCTTCTATCCTTTGCTATACTTAAGTTACTTGACAGGGAATTGGCTGTGTGCTGAGGATATGATCCACGCTTGCCTTAGGAGTGATACTGATTTATTCTGTGAAGTTCTTCACAGTTTTATTTTTATGTGACAACTACCTGCTGTAGGGTAAAGAAACTGCAAAGTCAGCAATTTTAGTACTATTGTTTCAAGATGTTAGATGCTAGAAATCCAAGCCAAACACCTAAGTGGAGTGGGAGGGGAAAAGAATTTATTAAATGCACACACAAAAGGCACTGTATGCACAGCAGAGTAGCCACTCCAGTCATGACTGAGGTTAAATATGATGCCTGACAAGCGCTGTGAGGTCAGCTGTTGAAAGAAGAAGTCCAGATGATCAGAACTGAGAATTACTGGCAAAGTAGCCATAGTGTAACTGAGAGGGGAATTTCCCCCAGCATGGAGTTTTGTTTCTCTGGGCAGAATTAGCCTTTGTGAAAAGACCATCTGAGAAGTCTCCACATCTCTAGCACAGCACTCCAGCTGCCTGTGCCACAGGCTGTGTTATCTAGCTGCTGTTGTGTGCAGGCTGTCAGTGATGTTGATGAGCAGATGTTGTGGCATGGTAACAACAGGAACGTGCTGCTGCTGTGTTTGAAGTGGGTCCCCTGCAACCTTTGAGTTGTGCCCAAGTGCTGCACCAAGCTCCTGTGGGTTGGCAGGGGGGGCAGCGGCAGTAACGCCAATTTTTCTTCATGAAGTGTGGTTCCAGTGCAATAACTTAGAAACACTGTGAGAAAGTACAGAAAGTACACTGTGAGAAGAGAGGAAAACCCTCACCAGACTACTTCAAAAAGGTGCTGTTTAGGAAAGTCACTCTCCTGAAAGTTGGGAAAAATGGGCTTTTATTCCTGGGGAAAGAAGATTATTTAATGTAACTGCCACTTCAGTGTGAGTGGTGTTAACTGCTGACAAAAGGGAAAACCTTCTCATCCTGCTGCTTTTGAGTAGTGACTGAACTTACATGAGGGCTCAGAGAACATAACCAGCCACATCTTCAGGAATTACATCCCATACTTCTGTACATAATAATTTTTTGGTGAAGCTGAAGCTTAAAAAAGGAGCCAGGTGCAGTAGAGACATTTTTCTTTCTACAGAGATGAGCATGTGCTCAGCAAAACCTGGGTCATGGCAGGATTCAGTGTTTAATCCACTCATCACTGAAATTAAACACTTCAGGTCCTTTGAAAGAGTCTAAATTTTTCTTTTTCCTAGTGTACTATCATAACTTTTACAGAGTTTTTCATTACAATTTCCCTGAAACTCCTTGTAGACTAACAATTTCGACATACCCACATCTGCAAGTGTCAGAAGTTTGTTTCACTGAAAGCCTGCAAAGCAATGTTAGCCAGTAGAAAAGAGTGTCTAAAATATCAAGGAAAAAATATTTCACTCAGGCTTGAGCACCTGTCAGGGTCTGAGAAGGAATTCAAAACAATGAGTTTGATACTGTATTGTACATTTAATTATTTCTTTTTAAACTGTGAGACCTAATTAGTGCTTCTCCAGAAATACTTTAAAACCTATGTCATATAATATTGCTGTTTTATGAACACTCTTAATTTTGGAAAGATTAAAAAGGTATTTTTTACTTCTTTTCTCCCCCTTGCCTAATTATATCCAATCTCTTGATTCCAATGTTGAAACATTGACATGTGCCCTTTTTTTGTTTGGTAAATGGTAATTTATTTTTATTTTTATGGTAAATGTAAATACTTCATTATAATAGTATAAAATAAAGTCTAGTATTTTGGTGAAGCTGCTGTGACAAGATGATCAGCAATTACAAGGTATCAGTTCTGAAAAGGTAAATGATTGCCAAGTTCAAATTGCTATAATGCTTCATCTTATAATTTTATAACATCATTAGAGACATAATCACGTAACATCATTAGAGATGGAATCCTCGTGTCCAACCTGGGCTCTTGCCCAGTTTGTCTTTAGGAAAATAGACCAACAATTAGTGTATTGCTTATTTGTAAAACCGTGATGAAAGAGCTGGAAGCAGCTGTGTTGACTTTGCTGGGCTGAATGCATGGCTCCAGAGCAGTTTTAGGAGCAGGTCATTTGGGTGCCTGGTGCCTGGAGCTCACAGAGTGCGTTTATGCAGCACTCTTGCCGTGGCAGGCAGTAGCACAAGCAATCTGGGCTGTGAATGCCCCTTGGACAGCAGCCAGACTAAATCCAGACAAGCTGAGGAACCTTTCATCAGCTCTCGGTGCCCAGCAGACTGGCTGCTGGGAGCAGGGCTTTGTAGGACACGATGGCTCACACAGGCTGTGGTGCTGTCTCTTCACACACATTTGCAAAGGATTCCCTGGATACAGCAGTTGTTGTAAATATACACAGTGATAAGTTATAATACCTATCCCATAAAACAATTCCTTGGGGTGAATTGTCGGGGAGTTTCTCCTGGAGGAAGTTATCCTTGAATGCATAGGCTGTGTAAAATTACCAGTTACCAGAAAACATCATGGAATGAAAATGGTGTTCCATTGTGTGAGGAATGGCAGCACTGGTGCAAAGTTATCTGAGCATCTGTGGGCGTGGGGGAGCAGGGCTGGCCCCAAATTACCAAGCTGTCAGAATGGATATTTGCAGAACTGGGACATTTGCTATTTCCAGTAACAGCTGGAGAAACCAGCTGCCTCCCCACTGTGCATAGCCAGTGGCTATGGTGCTTGCAGTTTCTAGGGGACAGGGAATTACTCGTTTCCTAAGACACTATGAATAGAGAGAGAACAGCACTAAAAATATCTGCAAGACAATTACAGAAAATTGCATTTGGGACTTTAAACAACATAATAAATAACCAGAATGCTGTGCTAGCTTGATTTCGCTGTGACCAGCTATTAGACATGTTATGTTCTTCCAAGGCTTTGCAAACATCTGTGTGCAGTTCCCCTCTCTAGCACAGACTCTGATATGCTGGAAGTTTTTTGGTCACCTTAAAGTGGATTTCCTACCTTACCTCTGTACCCTCAGCACCCTGCCTTGCTAGGCAAGAGGTAAGGCTGAACAATTGGAGAATCCCTCCTGCCTTAAGAATTGTGAATTATTTTCCCATCTCTGAGTCTGTCACTCCATGTATCTCATGCAGGGAGCTGCACTTTGAAGCACGGACTTGTCACCCCTGTGTCTTGCACCTTTTGCCAACAACCCTTTTTCTCTTCTCTGTCCTCTCTCTGGCCCTTTACAAGTGTGTGCAGCCACAGCTGTGCATGGTTCTCCCTTCCTGGTCTCTAGCAGATGTTTCAGGCCAAACCAGCTGCTGTGGTAGCTTTCCCTGTTTGTGGAGAGTGGATTGGAAACAAGTGAATCTCTGAAAAGTGCAGTCTTCAAAAATGACAACATATGTAAAATTCAGCCCCTATCCCCTTTCTGTAGACTGGTGAATAATGAGATAAAGAAAAATATTTTGATCTGTGGTCACTGTTGCCTTGTGCCGTTACTGATCACTAGAACTTATTTTAAGACAAGCATGGACTCAAACTACCTGTGAAGTACAGGTGATGCTTTCTACAGACAAGCTGATGTTATCTCTATTTCAGTAATTTTGTTGAAAAAAGTCCTGAGCTTTGTATGTGGGCAGGAAGTTGGTGAAGCACGTACCAGAACCTAAGGTATTAATTAGAATTGTTATTATTTGGAAGGGTAAAAGGCAGATCTAAAATACATCCTCAAGGGTAACAGCTTTGAAAGAATTCAGCTCTTTACAAGGGTCTGCTTAGCAATAATGAACACACTGTTAGTTTGTGGACAAAAAGAAATTGTATTCCTTGCTCCTGTTCCAGTTAAAAGCAGTTGTTATGGCAACTATTGCAGCATCTTTACTGGCACTGCTATTGTACTGTTTAGGAGAGGCATAAATCTCTTTGGCTCAGCTGCATGTGACTGAAGGGATGGGAGACTGAGAGGTCCCATTGCCAAGGAGGAGGATGAGGATTGTGGTAACGTGTTCTAAGCTAAGCTCACCCTTTCCTGGGGCAGAGAGAGGCAAGGGCTGCCCACAAATGCAGAGATTGCACAGGTAGACAGAGCACCAGGACACTTCTGCAAAGCTCTGGGTACCCAGAAGGCCTGGCTGCAAGTACAGCCAACTTGGTAGCCAAATCTGTGTGTGCTGCTCCCAGGGAAGGCTGATGGCTGCCATTTATCCAGTGTCTGGTGATCCCACCCAAACACCTGACAGGAGGCACACTGCAGCTGTTGCCTCTCTGCTTAATGGTTAATGTAAGAATGCTCTGCAGCAAGGTTTGCAGTGTCTCTTTGAGCAGTCATTCAAGTCCAACACCCTCCCACCTTCCAGCTCTGAAATTAGGGTGGCATTTGGATGCTTGTCTGCAGCTTGCAGACAAAACTTGTATTTGTTTGGTCTCAAGCCAAACTTCCACTTGAACTCATTTGTCCTCAATGTGTTTGTAGTTTCATTGTTTCCTTTTATAGTTGTTAACTTTGTTTTACACCGGTTTTGTGGTGGTTATAATTCTCACTGTGGAGCACCAGGAGGGGTCAGAAAGGTGTTGAATGAACCATTGGTGTTTCACAGGAAACTCTTGGCAGTATCATTTATGCCAGAGGAATTTCTGCTCAGTTTTTAAAAAGCAAGAGTAATACAGATGCTGTTTCTGGGTAAAATACTGGGCACAGCAAAATCTGCTGGAAAACTCAATTTTCCTGTACCTCTGACTCATGTAGTAATCTTTAATAATCTGTTGATTCCACTATGCCACAATGGAATTAATAATCAAAGGGCAGGTTTTTATAACCACATTCCTCCTGGAAAGTGTGTCACTGCAAGTGGTCCCACAGAAATTGATATACAAGACAATATGATGGCTCTCAAGCTAATTTGACTTAAGTAATATTCATCTTCCACAAATGGTTTCCATAAAGTAAATGACCACTTCTAAAGTCTAAGTGAACAGACCGGCTTCTGAAACCACACCACTAAAACCTGACTTGTCGGAGCTTAGATTTGATACACAGTATTTTTTTCAGATTTTTCTAGATGATGAAAGCTCAATGTGATTCAATCTCTCCCAGGAAAATTCAGTCAAGGATTTAAAACCTGAAAGCTTTACTTTTAAGAAGAATTATTTAAGTTGGCCATCCTTGAGAGTTATTGATTGTGAGATCAAGGTGAGGAGGTCATGCTATGGAACAATAAAATGGTTTAAATATGAACTGGTTCAAGTCTGAACTGACACTTTGAATACTTCTGTCTCTCTGCTAAAAATTTGGTGTAAGAGAGGCTTTGTCTTTAACTTTGTTGATTGCTAAATACACAGAATTCTAACATTTAAGTGCCTAGGCACAATACACACAGGTTAGAAAAATGGAGGTGGCACACACTACACTCAGCTGCAGGCAAGAGGATTAGGCATCTCACACATAGTCAGCCAATGTGGCTTCCAAGTAGTTCAGCTGAAGTTTGGACTCTGTTTTCTGAGAATAGGAAAGTAAGGCAGATTAGAAAAGTAATACCTGCCAGAAATTTAAAGTTATCTTTGATACAGGTTTTGTGGTTTCGGTCGTATTTTTTCCGTTGTGTAATGTGTACCCAGGTAAAAAAGTGCTCAATAGCACAAAGTAAGTGAGGAACAGTAAAAATCGAGGTTATTTACTTCTCTAGTGTGATGATCTTTCTTCATCTCTTAATAAAAGAAGCTCTTTCTGAATGGCTGCCAGATCTGATGAGATATGGTCAGCAAAAATGCTTAAAGCACAAGATGTGTTTTGGAAAGTGCTGTCTATACAATAACTTTTAATTCTTGTCTTTGCAGTGCTTGTCTTGTGCTTTTTCTACTGTTTAGAAAGGTCTCAGCATGCAGTTTTGCTGGCATGATCCTTTTTGTGCACAATTCACTGCTTATTCAAAGTGATCTGTCGACGTGTTTGGGACATATTTTTAGAATCTCCTCTTTAATCGTGAGCATTTCCAGAGCAGTTAACTCAAGTGATACTTCTTGTTATATAGCTGAACAATGTCTAGGAGAATATAGGAAACTATAAAATAATGGTAAATCACAAAAATATGATGCACAGAAAACACTTATTAAGAGATGCTGAAAATAAGAATGAACCCTTAGTGGTTTGTTTTGAATTGGAATGAGTGCACTTGTCATCTGCAGCAAAACATTCACAACTGGTAAGAGAATAACTGGCACTTATGGGCACTTAAATGTAGGTATTTCCTATCTGCATTTGCAGGAAATGGGCAGATCTTCCTGAGGGTTGCTGTTGGTATGCAGTTGGTACCAGTTCTAGAGCAGGTGTTACAGATGGGGAAATAAAACACTGAAATACAAGTGATTTTAGCAATGACAGAAGGTAAGGGAATATCAGTCCCAATGACAAGCTGAGGCTCACAACATTCTTTGTGTGTGCTTACAGAAGCTTTGATTCTCTAGGAGTAAGAGTCAGTATTTTGAATTTTTTGCCTGCTATTGTTTATTTAAAAAAACCAAAAACAACAAAGTACCACCCACACAGATTTCTGATCAAGAATGTCAGCAGAGTTTAAAGGCTGAACTTGGCTCTTAATACTTTTAGGTCTGAGCAGTCAGCACCTTCTAAACTGTGGTCCAGTTTACTTAGAATACTCAGTTTCCTTCCTTTTAAAAGCTGAATGAAAATTTCATGCACCTTTGGCCTTTTGCAACTCATATATATTTGCTGTTTTCATATCATAAGATGATATTCTTGTAATTGAAAAATTCTGTCCTATCACATATGCACCTCAAATGAGGCTACTTCACTGGAAATAACATATTATCAAGAAAAGTATTTTTTTTAGAGCAAAAAAAAAGTTTTCAGATGGTTTTTCACGAAAATCCCCTCAGACTATTCAGAACAAGACTAAATTCAGGTAAAAAAGTCACTTCCACCTGACAATGCAAGCTAAATTTAGTCAGTAAACAAAAATACATTGCTTTGTGTTTTAGAATATAGCCATGAATGACATAACTGAGACTCAACTTCTGCACTCTTAAGTATTTTTAAAGCAAGGTGTGTAGCAGGGGGGATATTTAGAAAATCAGTGGAGAACACATTGTTAGATAAAAGCCCTGCTAACTGCTTCCTGAGCCTCTGTGTTAGCACAGATATTTTGTGTTCTGGTTGGAGAAGTTATTGTGGAAAACTTTTAACATTCACTTGAACAAATGCTGAAATAGGATGATGTGTTCTCCTTTTTTATCAGCTTTAAAAACAGATGTAGTGCTGAAGGTGTTCTGTGTAGAAGTGATGTGAACCAAACCTGACATTTTGGTGTCTTATCCTCATGTCTTTAAGACTGTACTTGGACAAAGTGCATTTTAATGCGATTTCTCTTCTGTTGTGGTTGGCCAATAAACAGTCTGTGTACATGCAGGCTTATGTTTTATATATAAATTTACACGTAGAGATATATACACATAAATACACATAGTTTAGGTCTGTAAGCAAAATTGTGGTACAATCTATTTAACCTTATAAAATCTGTTTCCCTTTATATCTCCAGCTAAGTATTCAGTGCTACCCAGTATAAAATGACATATGACAGCTAATTATCGTTTTTGCAACTACCTCTTGATTAACATACATAAAAAGGCCCAGTGATTAGTTTTGACTGATTAATTTCTGTTTATAAAAGACATAGGAGGCATGACGTTGGAGGGTGAAATTTTGGTCTTTCAGAAAGATGAAACCAAAAAACCCTGCCTCTTCCACAGCAAAAGAGGACAATGCTAAACCCTACCCTGCACAGTCACGCCCAGCAGCTGCTGGCAAGCCTGGAAAGATCAGGCAAACTAGGAGAATCTTGAATTCTCCTGGCAGAGTTCCAGTTGGGAATAAACAGGTCTGGTGTTGGTAATCCATGCCCTGAATACCTGTAGCTTTGTAAAAATACGTATATAAACACATAAATGAATAAATTCCTAGAACCTAGACTGTACAGCCCACCTCCAGAAGTCTTGCCTAGGGACCTCTGATCCAAGCCAAACTCTAATACCTTCTCCCTAAGGATGTGGAACTGCTCTTTTTTTCTGCATGTTGTCCTCACGTCACCAGCACAGCTGCTTTCCTCCGTGGTGCTGATGTGTGAGAACACAGTGGGAACCTTGGGAAACCACTGTAGGTGATATCCTGCTATGAGTGAATGATACCTGAGAAGATATTTGCTGTCCATAAATATTTAAGCAAGTCCTGCAGGAAGAAGCCTAGGTTTCTTGAAATGTGGTGTTTCCTTTAATTGTCAGTATATCCTTATCAGCTGGCTGATGTGGTAGATGTACTATTGGTATTTGTCAAGAAAACCTGATCAAAATAGATGACAAGAGTTGTCAAGCAGTAGGAGGAAGAGGGAGCTGACTGGATCTTTCTGGTCATCTTCATCTCTGACCAGACTCAGCTGAGGACTTACATGACTTCTGGAATGGTATTCTTTGCTTATTTTTCCTCTTTAAAACAATCAAAACCCCCTCAAATACAAACAACTGTTGTTAGGGAATATTTTTTACCTTTTGAGGCCAACTGATGGTTGAATAAGATCCTGTAGTTTTCCAGAAAGTGAAGATGAGTTTTATTTTCCACTTGGTACTTTTGATTTTTTGTCTTTTACAGTGTGAGGCAGTGCTCCTATATCTGTGTAAATTTTGTGCAGCTGCAAAAGAAAGTGGTGATGAGGCAGTTCATGACTAAGAGTGACCAGTGAAATGTGGCCACGTCCTTCAGTTCTGCTTGTGCTGTTGTGTTTTTCTGAGAGGCTTGTCAAAGAAAGTCTGTTCAGAGACCTGAGGTCTCAGAGCACAAAAATGGTAATGCTTATGTACACTCATTTTTACTGTACCCACAGATTTAAACCCCTCTCCCTTTTATTATGTTATCACATAAAAATGTTTGCTTCATGATAAAAAACCAAGGGAAAGGTATATTCTAAAACACGCATTTTACCTATTGGCAAATTGCTGCAGTATAAAGTAATGTTTCAAGTTGAGATTTATGGGCTTTCCCACCACCAGTTTTTATTCTGGTAGTTCTGCTGTAGTTACTAGAACTGCAGTGTGCTCAGATTGAAAGCCACAGTCACTAGTGAGGGATTCCCTGGAAGGCTGTTGAAGGGAAGTGTTCCTGAGTGCAGAGCCCAGGGGAAACAAGGGAAGCAGCAGCCCTGGAGCAGGGACAGCACAGGACACGGGTGCGGGGACAAGGAGCAATGGCTTCAGACTGAAAGAGGGGAAATTTAGGTTGGCTATGTGGAGGAATTCTCCTGCTGTGAGGGTGGTGAGGCACAGGCTGTCCAGAGAATGGGCATGCCCCATCCCTGGGAATGTTCAGGGCCAGGCTGGATGGGGCTTGAGTGACCTGGGCGAGTGGAAGGCGAGTGGAAACCATTCTATGACTCTGGTCTGGCACCACGATGTGGCTCACTTAAGTAGGGTGTGGTTTTTTGCTGTTTTTTTTTTTTTTTTTTTCACTTGGCAGTGGGCATCAGCACGCTGCTGCACATGTGATCAGGAGTAACTCCAATCTTCTCTGAGCAGATTGTAGACACAGGATACTCATTTTGGTACAAAACACAGCAGTTCAGAGCTCAGCACCTTTCTTTCAAGTCTTTGCCAGGTATCTCCCTCTAGTGCTCATAAATAAAAACATCCCCAGACCAAAAAGTGAATGCCCACAACAGCAAGCCTGCAGAAATCACAGGAGACTGATCTGATCCACAGCATGTGTTTTTTCCTTATGGCTGCATCTCCATGCACCAAAGCCTGAGTCTCTTTGCTGGAAGGAAGCTCAGTTTGTCTCCTGCTCCTCTGCATGTGTTCCATGGTTCCATTTTTCTGTCTGAACATGTAGTTTCTTCCCCATTCATCTGGAATGGCTGGATTAGGGACTGCTCAAAATGACTGTGCATGCGAATTGCAGTTTTCATGTGCAGCTTTTTACTCAAAAAGAGCTGAGGGGCCTCCAAAGCCAGTCAAGGTCAGGTGCTCAGCCCATCACCACCTCTGTGACTTCTCTCCTGTTGCTGGCTCAGGGTTTTTCTGTTTGAGAAGCACATGTATGGTAACTACGCATCTATGTATACGATAACTATATATAGCAGAAATTAGAACACGTATAATTAACGTGCCCCAAGGCTCACTGAACAGCCCCTGGAAACAATGCTGTGAGCTGATCCCGCACGTGAAGCTGCTCTGTAAAACACAGTCTGGCACATAAACAGCTCCAAAACAAGTTAGGACTGTTGCTTAAGGTAGCAAACAGAATAAAAAGAACAGAGTAATAAAAGAGAAAGGAATTTACATACAAATAAAAGCAGCTGGAAATAGACTCCAGTAACCCCAGTGTTCTGGTTTACCTCACCGAATTTCCTCTCCTCACTAGTACTAGCAGAGATGAAGTGATATGGAATTGCATTCACACCTCCTTCAAGGCAGGGAGAAAGGCAGAGTGAATTCATACCTTTTCTTTTGGATGAAGCCATTTTTACCCAAGTCTGCAGTAGCCAGGGAACAAGTGCATTTAAAAAAAGGAGTCATAAGGACAATGAAGGATGGGAAGGAAAGTTCAGTTGCTGAAATGGAAGCCAACCCACTCCGAAATGTCAGGGTTTGTATTTTAGTTTTCTTCCAGTAGCTACTGCTTTTCTCTTGTAGCTTTCCTGTCTTCTTTTAATAAATTCTCTTCCTTGCCTCACTTTAGCCCTGGGGTTCCCTCTGGGGTTTTTATTAAGTGGTACTGGAGAGGAAAAATACTTGGGGGCATATTGTGCACCTCCACACACCACACCTTCCCCCTGTATTTGCACACCAACAGCTAGAGTGGCCTAGAGAGATCTCTGGAGAGGGAGAATGGAGAAAATCCTCCCCCACTGTAGTCACTGGTGTGCAGGTAGAACTTTTTATCACAAGCCTGGAGAATTCTGATGCTCTGCAGCAACATGACGAGATCAGGCTTGGGTTAATGAAAACAATGAAACCAGCACTTAACTTCCAAGTGGATTTCCATGGAGACAGCTAGACAGTACTAGTGTTTGGACTTTTTTATTCAATAAAAGTTTGAGTTATAAATATTCTCCATTTGCTTCCTATTTACAGTTGTAAAATATTTTAGGATAGCCTACCTGTCACCTGTCATTCAGCGTCTCTATAAATGTCGTGAAAACATCATTGTGAAATAAAAACATCTTATTTCCAGCCCACAAACCCTATTTCCACACACTCACAAAATCAAACCAGAGACAAAAAAGGGGTGAGAAGGAACGGGGGATGGGAGGCGGGGGAATACAGTACAGCAGGCGACAAAGGAGGACTTGCTACACAGTAGCAAAAGAAATGGGTACAAAATTCAGTCTGCTATGATGACAAGCTTCTCAGGACATTTGTTATGGACCAGCGCTGCCCAGTGCACTTCTGAAGGACCAGCTGAAATCCAAACTCGTTTTCATTGTTTTCCTGCAATTCCAGGCAGCGCTTGGATTTTCGGTTCTGGATAGGACCTCCCTGGAAAGATTGCAGGGAAAAAAAGAACAAGTGTTTGTGTTAAACACCGATCTTGTTGCATTGCTACTGTGAGGTAATACAAGTTATGGAACATTCCAGTGTCTGTCTAGCGTGAAAAACTTTCCAGTTAGAGACAAGATGAGCGTTGGATTTGGAATGAAGGTTCCTTTGTCACAGGCTGGTTTAATCTCTGATGCAGTTTGCAATAGTCTCAATTGCCTGGTTTCCATTTCAGCAAATGGGATTTCTGGAATTGAGCTGTGTTTCTAGCCATCCATTTTAACCATGAGCCAGAGCTTTCCTGTTTGCTTCAGTTCCCTGATTTTGTGGCTCTGCTGCATTTCTGAACACCAGAATAAGGCAAAAGACTGCCAGGGTATGCTGTATAAAGGTTAAAATGCAAAAAATGTTCATTCCTTGAATACCGAAATGTCTTTTATAATCTTTTGTTGCTAATCCTCAATACTGATTCTGTTCAGTTCCCAGCTTAATGCTGCCTTATTAAAGCCCTGCTTTCACTTTTGAGTTGCATCAAGCTTTAAATCACTGCTATCACACAGGTAACTATAGACCTCAGTTACAATTACATTGTCATGCAGGTGATATAAATCACATTTTTCCCCCTTTAAATCTGTTTTCAGTTGGTTCTTTCCTCCTCTCTCCTGTCTAAGGAAGGCAAGAGATAACTTGTACACATCAGTGTCTGGGAGGTTTCTTCCAAGGTACACGGAGTAGAGTAATTGCACAGAAGTCTGAAAGTGGCTTTTTTAAAGTATCTTGGACTTGTGTAGAGAATTACTGGCTTAATCTGCAAATCAAAGAATGGAGTCGGAGCAGATTTGTACACCTGAGGTATGCAGAGAGCGGAAGTATTTCTGTTGCTTAAACAGTTGCTATAACAAACCCAAACCAAACACCCAATTCCATAGAAAACGCCCATTTTGTTGCAGTCTGTGTTATACCTTGCATTATAAAGTGATACCTGGGAAGGATTTCTGTTCTTATCACAAGGCTCTTGGCACACTCCCCACAGCAGGGCCGTGTGCTGTTTCAGGGCAGGCTGTTCCCCAGGCAAGGGCAGCTTGTGCCTTTCAGCACAGGCTCTGCTTCATTACAAGGTGGCCGAGGGTCCTCTCCTGTCCCACCAGTGATGCTCAGCAAGAACTTTCTCTACGACGTGACTTCTAAAGTAATATTTTGGGCCTGGCTAATGAAGTACAGAATTAGGTTTGAAAGCTCCACATTTTAAATACAGCTTTGGGTAAGAGGCACCATTTCTAGAATGATCCACAAAACTTCAAAACGTGTGGCTCCCATAAATCCTCCTGGTAGGTCTGTGTGCAGCCTTGATTCAATTTCCACTGATACCTTTACTAGACAGGCTTGCAGAGGCATTTTAATACACCTCCATAATGAAATGCTGAGTGAACTGTATTTTCCCACTGCTGTAGAACTGCTATTGACATTTATATTAATAACAGTAGTTAAATTTGGCTGTCTGGTGGGAGCAGAAACTCCAAACTATCCAAAAGCAATAATACTGCATGACATGCAAGAAATTTGAAGAAACTGGGATGAAAATTTTGTCAAAGCTTTATTAAATGCCATTTCTTCTCTTATCCTAGACACTCACACCCGCACACCCCCACCCCCCGTCCCCTTCTCACTCCCCCGCTCCCTCGGTTACTTTGGCCTTCTGGAGATCATTGTAGTGAGGTTGATTTTTTTTCTTCCTCCTTCAAGGTAATTTAATGAGCTCTGAACTAGGTTATTCACTTGTAAAACTCTGAGGTAATGTGAAAGGAACAGTTCCTTTCTCATTGTGAAAGGAACAGTTATCTTGTTTTCTTCTAGAGTAACATGACATTTCTACTCTTGCTGAAAGCTGTAGAGTGTGGTTTTCCACTGCACAGACTCGGTGTTGCATGGCACTCAGGGTCAGCTCTCTTGGCTTAAATTGGGAATTGGGAATTCCACCTTAGAGATTAACTCCCTTGTGTTTTCAACTGATGCTGGAGGTGCTTGTGTTGCTGTTAGTTATGTAAACTGGTTTTGTATCTTTCACTTATTGCTTCTCTCTCATCTGACTCTGGTGCTTGAGACATTCTGAGCTCAGATCCTGCACTGGAAGCTGAGAAAAGCTGCCCCACCTTGTCCTGTTAGAAAACAAACTTGGTTGGGTCCATTACTTCCCTGATTCTGGACTTGGGATATGACTCTGTGCATGGTACTCTTAGGCTTCTCCTGTCATTTCTAACTTACATAGAAAAGTTGGCATAAGGGGAGGAACAGAATTCCCTGTCTCCATTTCTTTGTGAAGTATGGCACTTGGAACTCTGACAGGCAGAGGAAGGCACAGTGTTAACACTTAAAGACTGCCATGAAGAGTTGGGATTTTTTGCTTAATTCCCGTTTGTTTCAGTGGTCAAGGGTTTCTTTCATTTGAATGGGCCCAAATGCCTTGTGGATTTGGGGGTAGAGGAAGGAGGATGTTCACAGTGGAGATAACTTTTTGCTTTTTTTTCTAGATTTTGTAGAGCAGACCTAGGTGTTACAGTGAATGTATTAATGAGAAACACTTTCATACAGGCAGCTACACAAAGAAAGTGCACTCCTAAGGAAAAACAAAACAAGCAAGCAACCAAAAAAGCATATAAAGAGCCCCCTCACGCTCCTTCACTCTTTCTGATGTGCCCTCGTGAAATCTGGCATTTATTTAACAGAAACAAGTGAGTTGGGGGTAAAAAGCCAAGGAAGCTCTTTCTGATGTGTGGAAAGTGCCCTGCTGAGTACATGGGAGCTGCTGGATGGAATAGGAAAGAGACACCGAAGTTGAGTAGTGGCTAAATGTGTGAATTCAGTGTTGTGGAGGGCACAGATGCTTCTGGCAAGACGTGCCCTTTTTAACCACAAAAGAGGAACGGGCAGGCTCGAGCCCCATCAGGAGCCAAGTTGTTCTGTTTCTAAGAGCTGTGAGACCTGTGCAGAGCCGCGGCCTCAGCCCTCAGAGAGCATTCAGTGTCCACAGCTTTAGATCTCTCGGCAGCCACATCAATGAAACAGCTGCTCTGAAGTACAGGGAGGAAGATTTGTATGGTACTTACTTAAAATTCCCTGTTATTTTTCTACTTAACTGTGCTCATTTTCACCCCTTCACATGCCCAATACAAGCCTGGGACAGTGGGATGGTCCTGTCAGCTCTGGGTTGCTGCCAGTGCACCTAAAGCAGGTTGCAAGGCCTGAACTAGTGAGCTGTGTGGGCATTAAAGCACACGAACTGGGTAACTCCAGTGAAAGAACTGAGCAGGCAGGGCTGAGGCATCAAAAGCTCACACGATATTTTGCTCCTCTAACTGGCCTGGCCTCCAAAGTACATCATTCCTGAATGGTTTCTGCAGTCTGTTGTCATCATTAGTATTTGGAACCTTAAAGCCAAATGCAGGCAAAGGTGTCCTTTAAGTTAATTATTTTTTGCCTTTTTTTTAGTAAGCAGTTATCCAAACTTGTATAAAACTCTCATAATTGGGTTTACTGCACATTTGCAAAATGGTTTATTGTGTTACTACACCAGGCTCAGGGAAAGGCCAGTGGTCCATCTGAGTTCCTTCCCCCATTCTAGGCAAGATCTCTACTTTCCAATTTAAAGGCAAAAATTGATAGCTCAGAGTAATGTCTTTAATCATGAGACGTTAAAAATAATTCTGTAGGCTGAAACAAGTTTCAATAGGCATTCTGTGCAATTGAACAGAATTAGGATTAAGATCACTGATGGTGAGAGGCAGCTCAATGGCAGCAGGAGTCTCAAGAGGATAAATAAGCACCCAGCTCAACTGTTCTGTAAAAAATGGACCGAACGTGTCAGCACTAACAAGGTTGACTGAAAACTGCATGGTTTTTGTGAAGCAAATTGAAGCAATTCCTGTGAGAAGCACAAATGTTCTCAGCTCCTGCTGGTACTCAGACACACAGAAAACTGAGCGAGTGCTTCCTAAGTGTCCTTTTGATGTTAACACTGCCTCAGGTCAACATCCTGGTACACAGAGTGGAAAGCAATGCTTTTTTCCTTTAGAGTCATGGCACTTTCTGCATTTCTGCTGTATGTAGGGGGTTTCCTTCCCAGTCTTTCACTAAAGTAGGATTTCTCCAATAACACGACACTGAAGAACACCATTTGATGTGCCTGCAAACCCTGGCAGCACCAAGCTGTGCAGAGTAATTAGACAGTTTTTGCTGAACTGTTGTGTGGGATTTGTTTTGGTTGACTGGGGGTGGTGGATGCACAGTTACCAAACCTGACCACTTTAAAAGACCTGATCACTTGCAGGGATGAGGGATGTTAAATGAGCGCTGGAGGTTGTCAGCACTGAAATCAGAAAATCAGACTGATGGCTATTTTTAAAGAGTTACTCTGAAGTGAACACTCTTCCTTTCAGAGTTTAAAACTGCCTTTTGCTCATCACATTAAAGCTAGTGTTATTCTACCTGAAAGAGAAAAAACATGCTCTTACCTGCTTGCCTAAACATGGATATTTCTGAAAAAGGTCTTAAAAGGTTAATAAGGATATCCAGCCTCCTATCACATACACTGCACAGATCGTTGCATTCTCTAGTCTATTAATTTTCTATTTGGACCTCAATCAGTGACCTCAAATCTTTACATCTTTGCTCTGCCTTTGAGGCAGAAACTCTAATCTTTGCTGTTGCTTTGATACATTCGAATCAAAGAATTATGGTGAGGTGTATGAGACAGAGATAATCCCCCCTCCAGAAAGAACACTTGATCTCCTCTTGCACTTCCCCAGAATACTGGGGTAAATTTTCAGTGACTGTTAGTACACCAAATTTAATCCTAAAGATAATTACTCAAATGCACAAGGCAAAATTTTTTTTCCTCTGTGTGATTCACTTCTCTATGGATGTTGAAGTAATAAGAGAAGGTTCATAGGAAGAAGGGAATAATTTATCCCATCCAGTAATTAATGCATTTTCAGTATTTCCCACTTCTTGGAAATATTGGATGATGGTATTCAGTTTAGATTTTCTGCCTTTTAGCTTATAAAGGATACAGATATATGTAATGTAGAGGTAACTGATTAACTCCTTGAATCCAAAGAAGTATGACAAATTTTCCAACTCTTTGTCTGACAGGTGTGCTGTAAGTAAAGCAGGCTCTACAACCTATCTTTTGCTGTTCAAATCTTTCATCAATTAATTTGAACTGTTATAATTGAAATATTTCTCACTGAAGTATATTGTTATCTGCTTTTACTCAGACATGCTTCATAAGATATTTTACATGAGTACTGTGACAAGGTGCATTTAACTGCTTTTATATATGTCAAGTATCATATACAGCAGTTTTGTCTATTAAAAATATACTGTTATCTGTTGAGCTATTTATATCTTTACTTACAGGGTAGATAAGCCAATGAGAATTTTTACAAGACACACTTGAAATGTGAATTTGTTTTTCCAATAACAAACAAAACTAATTACTATGTACAATGTAAACTTAAATGGTGTTGTAATAGGGATCAGCCAAACCATTTCTTATGGAAAATGCAAATTTTTTCCCTCCTCCTGCAGTCAAGTTCTGTTGTCAGGTAGCCACCCAAGCACTTCCATCAGTAACTCAGTGTGTAAATACAGTGAAACATCCTCTGACAGGGGGGTTAGACCCATCACTCAACATTTAATGCCTACATCACAATGTTGTCTCATTCCTCTCCCAAGACATCTGAGTGTTCAGGTTTTACATGATCATAAATGCTGAATTGTCATAATGCTGCACCAAATTTTTAATACTGCAGTGGTGACAAATCAAATGAAGCAGCCTCATCTGTATGTCCAGAGCAGGTTTTAGTAACTAGTGGTCTGTGTAATCATTTTCTGTTTTATTTACTCTAGATTGGATGGTCTGATTTGCTTACTCTCTCCAGGAGGTAGAAATACGTGATACTGTTAATTAAGGTATTAAAAGCAATTAAACCTGGTATAAGGAAATGCAGTTTCATACAGCGAATGGAATTTGAATAGAAAACAAATTACAGAGGTACAGCAAAAAAATCAGAAATGGAACATGTGGATATATACCTATCGCTAATATTTCTCCACATAGATAAAAAAATTATCACAGATTTATATAACAGGTTGCAGTCCTGTTAACAGCAAGATTAAGAAAATAATTAAATTCAAGCCTTCACTGAAATACCAAGAAGCTCTTTCGGATATGGTAGCTGGAAATGTGTTTTAGTACAGAAAATTGGGATAAGACTAAGAAAATGGAAGTTTTGGAGTACAATATATTAGGCAGACTAAGGTATTTTTCAGAAAGCAAACATGAATTATTACTGTATCAGCTGTGGCCAGGAGATCTTCCTGACATGCTAGAAGAACCCGTGCAGAAACAAGTACTGTAGGCATATGGTGTGATTTTTGGAATGAATTCTTGAACCCTGTCTCAGGCAGGGGGCGTGGCTGTGGTAGAGTGGAAAGCAGATTGAAAAGGGAATCCTTTATCCATACATAGCCCTGATAATTATGGCTAATTGCAGGATTTATAGCTGAAGGCATTGTTTGGTTTCTATTTGGCAGCAACTCCAGATGATGATGTGTTACAATGATCTTCTGAGAGCCAGGCTTACCTAGCAAGTCCTTTGTGGAAAAGGAAAAGCTGGCTCGATGCTCTGCAGCTGAGGGTGATGTGCTTGTGTTTTCTGAGCACAGCTGTCCTGAGTAAGCAGTGACAGGAAAGGTCACGCCGAAATGAATTGCCTTTCTGGGAACTTAAAGGAGTAAGCTGCAGAGATGCACGTTGGTGAGGGATGATTCACAGACTGGTATTTCTGATTTGATTTTCCTCACCACTCAAGGGGATGATGTTCACACTTGTCTCTCACGTCTTCCTTTGCCGCAACCTGTCTGGTAGCATACAGAAAACTGCATATGCAGAACCCACCACATTCAGCCCTCACTGGCTACTCAGGGCTTCAACTCTGATACTCAAGGTCTAAATTAGAACTTAAGAAGTGTTTCTAAACTATGTCAGTTCACAGCAACAACTACAACTGCTACATTTTGTGCTCCCTCTAGTAGGAGAGGAGTTGGATATAGGTAAATCCTGTGGTTTAAACACCTCTGGAGTCTTGTCTGAGGCTTGACTTATAGAAAATATCCAAAGTTAATGCTTTGTCCAGTGTTTTCTACAGGGTATTTTTTCTCTAACTAAAAGCCAGCATTTTTTACAGTCTTTCTTTTCATTGATTGTGCCATGCAACAGCTGCCTGTGTAGTGAAACAGTATCTTGATACAACCAAGAAAAAGACAGGAGTGCTGGAGACATTTGCTTTATTTGCATGTTTTAATAATGCACTTAGTGAAAAGCTCAGAAAAGTTACCTTTTTCTCTTTCATTCTGAGACTACATATAAATGATTTCTGCAAACAACTCAGCCTTGATTCATCTGCTGTGATCTAGGCTTGCTTCAAGATGTTTAAAGTTTAAGTCAGAGAAAGGCATCAAAGATGTTGTGAAGTGTGATGGAATATTCAGATGGTGGGGAAATGACAAAATATAGTAACATAAAAAATAAAAGCAGGACTTTGCTTAGTAGGGGAATGAAAATTAGTGCCTTTAGTTTTCAAAAGTATGAGTACTTGTGAATAGCAGTGAGGAACTGGTAAACAAAGTTTCTAAAGAAAAGAGGAGTGTTAGATTAAAAATTTGCTACAACTATTGTGATTTATGAGAGTGTAGGAAACCTGTTGAATTCCTTGTCTCAGACATCAGTGTTCAGTGACTGACTAGATGTTTTTGATGGGCTGAGTTAATTTTAAGAGTGCTGATAACTCTTTTTAGGCATGCTGAGATGATCATTCAGACAACTCAAGCCTCAATCCTCTCGAGAGCACATCAGGGGTCAAGAAGGGAATCCTCCTCCTGGACTTACAGTGAACTCCTCACAACGGAGCTCATTTCTGTGGACCAGTAAACACTGACCATTGCCTGGGGCAGTCTTCTGGATGAGGTAATTAATCTAGTTAATTAATTTTGTGCTCTGTGATGCAGCAAATTGTGTATTCCTAGATTTTGCCTTGGTGTTTGAGGTAGTATTGTGGTATACAGAATCACACAAGTGTTTTGGTGGCGAAAGAGCTTTTAGATCATTGAGTTCAGCCATTAATTCAACACGTTCAGTTCTATAACCAAAGCAAGCCATGGCCCTAGGTGCCACTTCTATGTGTCTTTTAAACATCTCCAGGAACAGGGACTCCACCACTTCCCCAGGCAGCCTATTCCCCTGCTTGACAACCCTTCCAGTGCAGGGATTCTTCCTGATATCCAATCTAAACCTCCCCTGGCACAGCTTGAGGCCATTTCCTCTCAACCCATCTCAGGGAAAAGAGATCAACACCCACCTGGCTGCAACCTCTTTTCCCACAGAGCAGAAAGGCCCCCAGGAGCCTCCTTTCCTCTGGCTGAACAGCCCCAAGTCCCTGGGCCTTGTGCTCCAGCCCCCCACCAGCCCTGCTGCCCTTCTCTGGACACCCTGCAGCATCTCAATGCCTGGCTGACAGTGAGGGCTCCAAACCCTCCACATCCACACCCTGCAGCTGTAGCTCGTGCCTAGGAGCACCTCACTGCCTTATTCTTTCTCTTTTTCTCCCCACGGATGAAAATACTGTTCTACTGTAGCACAGAGGGACAAGTGATGTGAAGAACAACTTCACATTGCTATTTACCAGCCCTAGCATAGCTTATACCTAGTTTTATACCTAGTTACTCTTCTCCAGCCAGATAAATGAGAAACTCCTTTCAGCACAGCTAGGAAACCTAAGATTTTTATATTTTTCCCAGACATATTAACAGATTTCCAAAGATTTATGGGGTTTAGATGAAAGTATTTGTGAGAAATAACTCCCTTGGAAAACAAAAATACTGAATGACAATTTTATTTCTTTTGTGTGTGCGTTGTATTTAATTAATCTAAGATTTTCTAATCTGAATGCTCCTTAAGAAGGAGGCTTAATGCGTTTTAACCCAGAACCTGAGCTACTTGCATTATCATTATATGCTTATGATTAAACCAGTCTCTAGAGCCCAAGAAATAGATTGAGTGCCAAGTGAAGAAAATTAGGAAATGAATTTGCACCACTATTTCAACTGATCTGCATATTCTAAGATGGGAATTTAGACTGGCCTCTTTGGGACTCTGATCATAGTGTCTAGTTATTGAAAATGGCTTTTTCCCCACTAACCACACAAATCTGATCATAACTGAGATTGGGGAAGGAATGTCCTTGCTCCTGCAGCACAAACCTTGTGCAGTTTACTCAGACAGTAATGAAAATAAGCTTTTTTTTTTGTCTGCTATACTGAGTGTTGCTGCTCTTGGGTTCAGGACACCAGGCTGGATGGCCTGATCATTTCACTGAATAACAAACTCTCTTGTCAATTTTTTCATCCTGATTTATTTGACTTCCAAGGGAACATTTTTCTTATCTTCTTATCTCAGACTGTGGACGATTAATTGGTAGCCAAACCTTGCTTACATACATAGTGCTTTTATCTCCATTGGGATTAAAGATGCAACTTTTACTGACTTGATAGGGATTGAGTGTTGTTTTCAGCTGGGAATTTAGAAATAATCACAGCAAAACTCCTGCCATCCCTCCCACAGCTGGGGAATGCAGAACCCAAGCAGAGACTGGTGCAGCAATGCAGAGGAGGAACCAACAGCAGAGCTCAGATCTCCTGAAGCTCAGGCCCTTCCCTTGTCTCCTGAAGCTCAGGTAAGTGCTGGCTACCACTCAAGCTGGATTTGGCCATGGTTTTGCATGCCTGCCATGCCAGTGCCCTGCAGTGCCTTGGCAGCAGCTCTCCTGTGTCACTGCTGGGTGCAGCCCAGCCCGACAGCTGCGATGAGGAGCGATCACGTGCAACTCCAACAAAAAACTGCTTTGTAAATAAACGTGGCATTTCAAATTAGATGCTAAAATATGCAAATAGGGTATCTGTTTTGAAGGAAAAACATGGGTATGTGTTAACTTTCTTCTAAATTAATTCAGCACAAGTGTCTTTGGAGCTTAAATGTAGTTCTCAGGAGAGTAAATACTGCATAATGTGAAATGCTAGAAAAGATTTGAAATGCACCCACTAAAAGCTCATTTTACTGCTGTATTTCACACAAACTTTCTAGCTGGCAAGTTCTACACCAATTCGCAAGGATTAAAACTTGCTACTAGAAAATTACTTCAACTAGAAAACCAAACTGATACAATGAAATTTTGGTTACCACTAGCTAGGGCAATGATTAATGAGTAAATTTAACATCAGTTAGCAGTAATTGCCAAGCAAATCTAACATCAGTTATTAAAACACAATATTGTATAGTTGTATTTCTATTCCACATTTTTTGTGCAGGTTTTTTGAATATACATTTTCCTATTTAAGTTGCAGTCAAGTATTCAAAATGGAGAAAGCCTGTATGCAATCAGAATTTTGTACTTCTCAATTCCATTCTGCATAAATGGTACTAAAATGTTTATAGGCTTATAATAAGACATAGTTCATGGTGAATAAAAAAGCAATATTTTAACACACCTTTTTCAAAATTAATATTGCCATATTAAAATATGACAAGAATATTAAGTTACACATGTCTTAGGGATAAATTTACTGGAGCAAAATGAAAATTGAAACATTAAGTATTGTTTTCTCATGTCTGAGCAGAACAATGATTCAGCTTCCTCATCCTCCAGCTATAACACCTTGTGCAGTTACCCAGTTAGTTCAAATATTAAGTACAGGCAAGCTGGGGTAATATTTGATCAAAAAGTGGGCAAAGAATACCTAAATATAGAAATGCTGCAAACATACTGGACTCCTGCACCAACACTGGGCCCCTGGGGTTTGTGGAAGTGCTCTTTTATGTCTGAGGTCCAAAACTCCACACTTGGCAACACTGGTTACTTAAAAATCAGATGCCTCACTAAAAATACAGGGCTTAACCTAGTCATTGGCTCATTTAACTGAGTAACTTTCTATTTCTCCTGCAGGATCAAAGTCTGTATCTCTTTTAACAGGATCACCATCCCTTTCTGTTCTGAGCTGCCAGGCAAACAGCACTGCCTAATTGCACAGTTCTATAGCAGTACAGCACGTCTGGAACTACAGAGAGACACTGAGAGTATTTGCATCCTTTGTGGTCAGAAACAGCACATCAAGCCAAACTCCTGATAAATCAGCGATGCTGCTCTGCCAGCCTGTGGCCCTCATGATGGAGGATCTGCTGAAGAGCACAGGGCCACTGTTCCCTCAGACACACACACTCTGCTGAGAGGAGGCCCTCCTGCAGGCTGCTGTCCCTGGCTAACAGATGGGATGAGAACAGGAGTGCACACTGGAATTAGGCTGCTGTGAAATGGTGTTGGGCTCTGCTTCTGCCCTCTGTGTGCTCAGCATGGGGACCCCTGACATTGGTACAGAGGTTCCCTGCTTGCTTCCCAGCCCACCTGAATCCTGCCATGCCCTCCCATGCTGCTCTGGGATGTGGTGGTGGGTAATGTAGTACTGCACAATCTTTATTTTCATGAGCTAAAGGTGGGCAGGAGTAACTGAAAGGCCAAAGGCTGCAGGAGGAACAAGATGTCAATTCAGTAATTTTAAGGTCTATTTTTTCTTTACACAGCTAAACAGAAGATCTCCTTATCTAATACCTATTTAAATAAAGATATAATTAATCATATTTATCTGAGGAATACCTATAACAACTCAGTAATTAATATGCTTGTCTGTCTTCCCTTTTCCTTCCCAAGCAATTCCTACTATAACATTTAGGAAACACAATTGTAACTACAGGTGTCAGCAACAAATTATTTACAGCTTCTTGCCATAGCATAAACCACTCCCCCCAAACATTTATGAATGGCAAGAGATGCTGTGGAAACCTGCAGCAGTGACTAGACTCACAATTCTGCACACCCTGCACAAGCAGTGTTAGCAGAAGAGATGGGAACAGGCCAGTGCTGAGAGCAGGCCCTGCACATCTTCTCCCTCCCATGAGGGCTGTGGTGAGTGTCCATCCCTACCATGCACATTCTTCCCACCTTTCTATGGCAACCACACTGGAAGCTGAATTACTTCAATTAACTAAGTATGAAACAGCTGTAAATGATTGCTCCCAAGTTTTTAGCTCAGCTTAGTGTCCCTTTTTCTGCCTCTTTTTACACAGAGCTCTTCCCTGCCGTGTTTCTCACAACAGCAAGAAGTGAGAGTGTGGCTCGTCTCGTTAGAATGGAATAGTCACATCCCTGCCCAGCTGAAGACAAACAGGAAGATAGTTCAAGATCAAGAGTAAGTACAGGAACATTTCCTCCTTCTGCCTCTGCTGTGCCTCTGCAGGAGGCCTAACGAGGTCAGTGAACTTTCTAACTGCTCTGCTGCCACCCAGGTGAGGGAGGGACAGATTTCACTTATAGGGCACGCAACTGACTCTGCATCAGCAATAAACCTGAGAAATCAGGTTTATTGGAGAAATGGAGACTTCTTAAAATCCCCCAAATTTGGGATGTGCCCTCTGAAAAACCTGATTGCAGCACTGAGAATGTACTGGTTCTCCAGAACATCAACAAACCTCATCATCACAGAGAACTGGGCTGGCCACAAGCAGTTTCTACCAACACATGTCCCGAGGCCTCACCTGCCCAGGTGCTCTGGCCTTCGTTTCCCACAGCTCTTCTGTGCCACCTTCTCTTCTGTAGCCCCTTCTCTGCCACCACCAGAGCCTGCAGCACCAGCACTGAGCACGGGGACAGTGACAAATGCTGCTGAGCTGGGGCTCTGTGCTGGCACTGGGTTCCACGGGAGCTACTGCTGCCAGCAGTGTCTGCACCTGCTCCTCACCAAAACCAGCTCACAGGTGGTGCCTTCCTCAGGCTTCATGATGCCAAAGCAGCTTCCTTTAGACCATGGTTCAAATCATATTTTTGCTAAAATTCTGACCTTTTTGCTACCATGTAATTCTTGTCTCTATCTTCTCTGCCTTGTCTAATTTCTGATCACTTGTTTTTTGCTACAAGCTCTAACTTTGTTCTGATTAAATGAAAAAGTGGTGAGACAGACTGAACTAGGTGAGCTGTCAAACATATAGAAGACACTCCAGCACAAAAGTATTTCCAAAACAAACACTTCCCTAGGAGAGGACTTGACAAATAGCCTGAACAATAAAATTCTTGAACACCACCCACTTGATGGAAGTCTTTTCTGGGCTAATTTACATAATTTGACATAATTACTGTTATAAACACTTGAGGAAGCTTTGGAAGCAAGAATGCCACCAAAGCCTACATTTTATTGGGTCTCACTGCATTTGGCAGCTGTACAAAAGTGTAGAGCACAGAAATGTGCTCAGATAGATCCTGATTATACAAACACACACTGCAAGCTCTGAATGCTCAATCCAAGTTTATGTACAGCACAAAGACACCAGAGGTAGTGACTCCCTCCAAGTGCCTGCCCATCAAACCACAACTCTGTCCACAAGATAGCAGTGGACATCTGCCTGCCTGACTCATGTTGCCTGCAACTCAAGATAGACAGGGAATTTAAAATTTTAAAAACAAAGTAAAAGAGAAATGAAAATTAAAAAAATAAGTCATGTTTGATCTATATGCACAAGCGTATATATATATGTGTATACACACACTTCTGATCTAAAAGATGGGACTTAATTAATTAAATAATTCTTTAATAGATCTACAGAAGCAATGAGTCCCCTAACTGAGGATAACCTCATCTACCTTTGTCCTGTGGAATTCACTCATCATTACACAGTACAGAGGAGGAAAATGTTAGCTGAAGGACACTTTTTTTTTAAAAAAAAGCTTCTAACAGTTTTCTTTCAATCATACTGCTGTCCATGTCCCACCACAGCCTATTGTGGGGCCTCTCAGATTACAGTGTTCCCTCATTCAAACTAATTTAACATAAATGTCTGTAAAGCAGGGAAAATACAGATTTTTGTGCTGGTCAGGGAAATCTAGTTCAATAGGTTTATCCTACTTTGGGAGGCCAGTCTGTTTCTGTTCCCTTTCTGAGACAATTCTCCACTTGCACTGCTGTATTTTTACTTCCCTATCCCATCAGACATTCTCATGGAATGGTCAAGAACCCCGAGAAGTCGCAGCACATCTGCAGCTAAAGGAAAGTGCTACAAAAGGCTACAACCAGCATCTACTTTTTAAGTAACAGTTCACAAATTTCAAGACTACATAAGCATCAATGCTTACAGTCCTGATACTCACAGTAGTCCTGCTCACTGCACAATATGGAGAAGAAATACCAGGGCTTTAAAAAAGTAATAAAAAAAGAGTATTTTCAGAGAGAGAGAGCTTCCAAGACAGTCACACAAACATATCTTTTCACCAGACTAAATGGGAGCACTTCAAATGGAGTTCATCAGTTGATCCTGGCAAGCCTTGATTACGTTCATGAACTTCCTTCTAACTTACAGAACATGCCCAGGGCTGGGTACCAGGCAGTGTGTTGAACAGTAATGGCATTTTCATTGTACTGGGTATTAGCAAAATCCTTTTTGAACAGAAAACTTTCAATTATTTCATTTGTCTCTTAATTTATCATGAAGAAACAACTAATTAGCTTTCACTTCTTTTGGGGAGAAGTTCCTTTGCAGAAGGGAGACAGAGGCCATGGAGTTGAGTTTCCCAGCGCTGCACCTTCCTCGAGAGATTGTAGCTGGAACATGGAATTGCAACAAAGCTAATACTGCTAAATCCCAGTTTTAAAGATTTTAATAGCTAAATTATCAAGGCCTTCTAGTGCTGCCCCCTCTCCCCCCACCAAATATAATCTAACATTATCAGTATTATGAAATAGCAGCAGTATCCTGGAGTACAAACCATTGTCACCAAAACTTTGGGGTATACAGTACAATCACTGGTGGACCATGCTCTGAAATACTCTTTCATGTTAATTATACTTTTTAGGAATAGTATAAAAAAATCAAGTGCAGAGATGGATACAGTGAGGCTCCCCTCATGAGAAGACTGGTGTTAAAATTTGTGAGAAGATTTAATTATATCTTTGCCCTTGAGGGGCCAATTTAGGGATTTAAGATCTGTTGCTTGAGAGTTACCTCTTAAAGACCTAGATGACTTCCAAGTATAAATGCAAAATAAGCTAATATTATGCTTTACTGATTAATGTCTGCATCAAGATTGATACTAACTGTATTAACAAGGTCCTAAAGTACATGGATAATGGCTGTTAAAGAAATTATTGAGCTGACAGAAAAGAGATCTGCAAACCCACACAGATGTTACAGAAAAATTAAATGCAGGAAAAAAAATTGCTTTCAATAGTGAGCCTCAGCCTGTGGGCTGGAGTACTCAACGAGATTTGTTGACTCAAAACTGCAGAAGACCAGCTGTGACACCAGGCAAACTCACACTAGATAGGACGTTTCCCCCAGAAGCTAAATCATGCACTTGTTTTAGAAAGTAATGTAATTTCATTTCACTGATTCACCAGCATGCCAGTACCTGACATGGCAAAGCTCCATTGTGTTAAACTTACCTTAGGGAAAACTTGTCTTTCTTCGAGAAAGAGAATTTGACTGTCTTTAGCTTCCAACCATAGGAACCTGTTTTGTCTTCAGGGTAACCCATATCCCTCTGTGCAAGCACTGAGATGCCTTGAGTCACCTTGCCATTTCCTCTTGGCTAAACCAGGGTGATCTCCAGAAGTGTCACGTGGCAGAGCACCTTTCCTAGCCCCAGAACTCTGGTGCCTTCTTTCCTCTCCCTTATGTTTCTGGATCAGTTATGAATGTGGGCAGCTGGCCTGGCCTTGGTGTCCTATCAGCATTCTCATCACCATGAAGGCACCTCCCAGCCTTTCCTCCAGCTTCTTTCTGCACCTCTCACACTCCTGTAAAAGCAGGAGCCTTTTCAAGAAAGAAACTGCAGAACTAGCTCATTATCAGGCTGTTATCATCACTGATCCACTACCCCCATTTCTGAGTTGCTACTTTAAAAAAAAAACAAAAATATTTCTATTCCTTTGTCCTGAATAGGTTACTTTGCATTTGACTCCACTGAAATAACCTTTCCCCCCATAAGAGTTCTCTGCCTTACAAACAAGTCATTAATGGTTAACTCAGAAAATCCAATACAAGTTTTGTACCCTACTGAGGTACCTGACATTGGGATGAAAATGAAGCACCAGCTCCCTGGCTCTGTGCAAAGAAAGCAAGGATAAATCTGGTTCTGTTCTGTTAGTAAACAGATTACTCACACTTCAACACAGAAACAGAGCTTTAAAACGTTCTGAAATGGCTGCTGGGTAAGAATTACCTGAGTAAATTGCCAGTAAAGCTTCATTCTCTTGGCTTTGGCATAATTGCACTCAATGAGCCTGGGCCTGCTGTTCACATCCACCAGGCATCTGTTGTCATCATCGTCGATGGTGGGGCTCAGGACACCCACGTGCAGCTGCTGACTGCTTGTGTAATAAACATTCTGCAACAGAACACAAACAACATTTGTGGCCTCTAGACAGAGGCAGCACTTTCACCCAAAAGCTAATGGCAAAGATAAATATGCTGAATACCCACAGGCTGACCCCATAGTGGCTTTTAAATTATTTCCCTTCATGCAGGAAGCAACACAACATTTTAAAAGTTGATCTAAATTAAAAATTAATTGCTTAAATGCTGGTTAAGTATTTAAGAGGAAAAATGCAAATACAACTGACTATTGTCTCATCATGTGCCTTTTAACTTCTGTTTTCTTTGGTCATACTGAGGGTCTTTAAAGAGGAAGATATCCACCCTGGGTTTGGCCTCTGATTAGACTATTTCATCTGAGGATAACACCTCACTGGAGAGGTAAACAAAGACAACAGCAGCACAGGAGTTCAAGCATCTC
Organism: Nicator chloris; assembly: GCA_013400495.1. Taxonomy (NCBI): domain Eukaryota; kingdom Metazoa; phylum Chordata; class Aves; order Passeriformes; family Pycnonotidae; genus Nicator; species Nicator chloris. The sequence goes on from WAAE01018770.1 coordinate 85,006, forward strand.
AATCTTTTAAATGGCAGATAGATAAATAAAGGTTTTCTACAAACAAATGCTAAAACCCACACTTGAAGCAGCTACTATATACAAAAAAACCTGTTATTAGCAACTGGTGACATGCAGGAGAGAGAACAGAATGGCCAAGTTTCAGGGCATTTGTTCTCATTTTACTTGTTATATATCAGTACACACAGACACAAGAGACGGGAAAAGGAACAGACACTGGCTGCTCTGTATTTCTAGCAAAGAAGGGCCTCAAAGGCCTCAGGGATTACACCTGGGACCAAAGACATGAGTTTATTATGTTATACAAATTCCTTCTACTGTCTTTGACTGCGAAGATGCGTGGGAGGTTTCTCTAGAAGAAAGACAAAGAAGGGGAAGGATGGAGCAGATCTGTCCACCTTCAGATTGACAGGTTACATGTAAGCCCAGGAAGGTAACACAGAACTATGCCCAGATTGCCTGTTTGCTGATCACAAACAGAATTTATTTTGCTAAAATCAGACCTTTCTCTTGGAAGGACCATGAGAAAGATGAAATGGAAACATCATGCTGTAGGTGTTAAGTCTGTGATAGCTCAGTGGTGGCAGAGTCACAACAGACAAGACTGGACAGAAGCACCAAATGAATGCCCCGTCATTCATTGCAGCTATTCTACTGATCTGTAACAAAAGGGAAACTGGGAATTATGCTGGGTGTATTGGGAATCTTTTCGGTGCCCAGAATTTCCTGGTATTTGTTCATCGGTGATGTTGTAAATTGTTTGATGTGTGAGTGTTCTCATTTGTGAAAACTCTGGTAAAACAGGGGAGAAAGCAGAAAAGCAGAACAAGCCAGGTCAGACAAAAGATTTAGGAGCTTCATGAAATAAATACACAAACAAATAAATATACAAACAAAATAATGATAAAACAGAATAAAGTAAAATAAAACAAAAATAAAACAGAACAAAATAATAAAATAAAAGCTGGAAGCAGTCAATGCAGGGATTGAATACAATCACAACAAAAGGTGGTGTTTTGGACAAGACTGTGTCCCCTGTTTACCCTCCTGTAACACTGCCAGGGCAGATGTAACTTGACAGAGCTGCAGTAAAGTTAATTAAGTTACCATTAATGGTTTAAACTAATCCAAGGTTTTGCCCCCTTAATGAAGTTTCATTGTTTTCACCCCATAGAAATGATAACAAGCCTGAGCTGGCTGAAGTGGATGGAAGTTTAAGAGGTTGAACAGAGAAATGTGGAATACTTCAGTCATGCCCTACAGGAGAGAGCAGGGTAATAAAAGGGCCTGGCAGGGCACATTTCCAGTTATGACTGAAGTAAGGATTGAAGTGGACTCTAAGAACTGTGGCCACACTAACAAGATCACACTGCATCCACAACTCAGGTTATTAACATTCCTGCAAACAAAACTGATGCCTTAGAAAACAAATAAACATTTACAATGCATTTTCTAGACAGACAAACAACTATTTTACACATGTTTATGATCTATTTAGATGGGTTTTTTTTGGAGAGAGACTGAGGTAGTGACAGAGCAAGGCTATAAGATCAAGATGATCCTAAAAGGGGACTGGATAGGACATCCTACAGATGAACTTTTTGTTGCAGCTCATTTACCTCTTACCTGAAATTACTACTAGAAAATATAAAGGGAAATTGTCAGTTATTTAAATTCTTACCAATAGGAAGGGATATTTCATTTCAGCACGTTGCCACTACAGAAAACAAGATACAAGAAAATAAAGGGGGGGCTGCATTTTTTTTCTTAATGATACGTATCAGTCACTGGAAACAAATGAGCAGGCTTGGCTGTAACTCTGAGAAGTGCATTCTGTGGCTCAAGGTGTGCACAAAGAAAGCAGGGTGCCTGCAAACCCTCGGGGCTGAGCTGCTTTTGTCAGCTCAGACACCTCAGCCTCTTGCAGCGTGGCCCGAGGGCTGCAGGCAATCCTTTCCCCTTCTGGATGGACAGAGCAAAGCCAGCCCATGGCAGAGCTCCTGCAGCTTCTTCTGCTCTCAAAGCAGCAGTGCTCCAGCCTGAGTCTCCTTCTGGGCAACAGCAGCAGAACCATGGCCCAGGCTGGAGGAACTACTCAGTTCTGCTTGTTGGCAAAATTGTACAGAAGCAGAACAGTCAAATACAATTATGCTTAACAGATTTAATTAGCTAATTAAGAGAGCCTACCTGCTAATACAGCTTCATTTTTCATTGTGGGCCAGTTAGAAAAAGAGGTGAGAAACCTTGAATTGTCACCTAGTGTTGGCAAAGGCACCTTTCAGCTCAGGAAGTGGCACATAAAAATAAGGTCAAAGTACAACACAGCTCGGCAGGGTGGCAGCCTGGCCAGCAAGGCTCTTTCAAGATGTCTCTTTGCTTATCCAGTAATGTGGGCAATATTTAACTGTTCTGTATATCATTACAAACATTTCAGTCTCTTATACAATACATCCAGTTCTTATTTCACTTCAGAATTGAAAACATTGCACAACATTGCAGCTTGACTGCTGTGTTTTTCTACTGGAGGAATCACATCAAAAGCACAGAACCTCTAAAATTTCGATTTGAGCAGCATGTCAGCCAGCAGGGAGGTACTGGTTTGTGTTGCACTTGGCCAGAAAACTTTTCTTAAAACCTTCTGACAGTCCCTGGCTCCTCTCCCCCACTCTGAGCATGAAACAGAACCTGCACTGAGAGATCACAGTAAGAACTCTGTTGGGATGAAGGGAGGAGATCCATTTGGAAAAACAGAATTAACTATTGACACTACTGATTGCTGTTCTAGTCTGAAACCGAAAGCTACTGAACATGAAACTATGGTAAAGCCTCCCTTTAAATAATTTCATATATTAAAAATACTTCAATTGCTTTCATACCAGACCTTCCTGTTTCTATTTGCTTACTTGCATTTTCCAGAATACTTTTTCAGGTGTTTTGGTATTTTTTTCTTTTTTTTTTTTTNNNNTTTTTTTTTTTGGTGGCTTATAGTTTGAAGGCTTTTTTAAGGGTGGTACACAAATTAATTGTCTGGATCAGGCTGTAGGAGATTACCTGAGTTACATGCACTGAATTACCCTTCCAAAATGTACAGGACAGCTAGGCACATCTATGCCTTTTTAGTGAACATATTTTAAACTGACCTTCAGATAAAGTATGGTTTTCCAGATTAAAGCCATGCTCATACTTGAACATCCTGTAGCCCTATAAACACACAGCTTGCACTTGTGATTTAAACAAGCTGTTGATCAGATAAATGCTCACAGCAGTCCTTGAGGAGGATGTTTTGAACAAGCATCAACAAGCACATGAGCTGTTTTGCAGTCCACTTCAGCACAAAATGGGCTATTGAGGCACTTTTGTTTACAACATTTGAAAATATACAGAATAAATGCATTTTACCAGCACACTTTTTCTACAATATTGCACACAACTCCATCAACCAACACAACAGGACAGAAATTCCGCAGTAATTCAGGGCAGTGATTTGTTGAACAATCACTCCAGTACTGTCCTGGAAGTCCAAATGACTGAACACTAAATAGGAACTGCTAAGTTGTTTGGGGTAACTTTGAAAATTTTATTTAGAACTTGGACTTTTCATTTGAGCTACAACAGCAAATGTCACTGCAGTGCTTGTTCAAGGGATCAGACCTTAGACAAAAATTTATTTAGTTCCACCGAAGTGAAGACACTTGCTCTATGCTGATTTACAGCATTCATTCCAAGTTCCTTGGCAAAACAAGCACACATTTTCACATCACCATCACACACATACTCCTGGAGGAGCTACTGAATTGCCACAGGAAGAATCTTGCTTGGATATTGGTACCAAAGCACCAGGTAACAACTCCCTTTGTCTGTAACAAAATAAGCCTCCTGACATTTCATTAGTCTGTCCTAGCCCACAGCATTTTACCATCCTGTTTTTCCACCACAGCAGCACTGATGTACAGCTGTGTCTCCTGGGCACGTGGCAGGGAGTACTTCTGCTCAGGAAATCAGGTTTGGCAAAAGGTACTTACCTTCTCAAAAAGTCAATCTGCAAGGATTCAGCATTACTGTCAGTGAGAAACCCTGTAAAAACCCGGGCAGGATTTGTGATCCACAAAGTCTCAGAGCCAACGTGTGCCCCGAGCCTTTGGCAGTGCCACCCCTCCCTCAAGCCTCTCCCAGCAGGTGGGTGAGTGCCATGCACACAGGGACAGGGACAGGCTGCCTGCTCTCCCTGCAGCTCCAGCTGCATTCAGGGACCTCAGCAAACTTCCCCTGGGAGCCTGGGGCTCACAGCAGATTAAAGTGATGGCAAAGAAATTCTTCAAAAAACCCTTGTTATCAGTAGAAAGGTTTGCAGCAAGCAAATGATTAAAGTAACAGAGGTTTCCTACCCGGGTCTGAAGAGAAGCACACTGGTTGCCTTCAAAGCGTGACAGAGGTGTCTGCCACAAGGCTTCTGTTCCAGTCTCTTTTGAGTTCTCAAAGACCAGCCTCATAACTAAACTCTTCATAACTAATCTTCTCCCAGAATGCCAAATGTGGGGATTTCTTGTAAATTGTTTCCAGTATTTAAATATCTGCTGAGAAACTTGGCCTGCACATAACCTTATGCCTGTAAACTGGCACCTTCTAACCAAAGGACCAATTATTCTGTAGCTTTCTGGAATTTCTTTTCCTAGAAGTGTTCTATCTAAAGCCATTGCTTCATTTCCATTTGCTCTACCCAACAATCTGTGTATTCACATCAAGACAAAAAACTGAGATTGGTATCACATAATTAAAACTAATAAAATGGTTCCCCAAATCCTCATGAGGTGAAGGTGTCAGGTTTAGTCAAGGCATGCTTATTTTTGTTAAACAATTTATCTTTTTTTTCTTAAGAAAAACATTTATTTGTCCTGAAAAAAGATATCTAAAGGATGAGAACATGAATGAGCGGTGGTTGAGAGCTGCATAGGATTCTCAGGTAATCATAATAATGACTAGGAACTGTTAGAGAAAATGAGGTGCTTGAAATGTTCTCCACACCTGCATTTCAGGTGAACGAGTTTGCTCAATGTTATTTTTTTCTATTTAATATTCTAAGCTCTAACATTTTCTAAAAATTTGCTTGACTATCAAGAAGATGTACAATGTTGCAGTGAAAACAAGAGCTGTATTCAGTCCTGCTACTCAGTCCCACCCCAGAAACAAGGAGAAGCAGCTTCACCCTTTATTTCTCATGGGACCAAGCAATACCCTTGCTCATTTTTGGGAAATGCCAGGACTCTCCCTCTCTCCTGATGCAATCTCATGTAGCAAATCAGCAGGGAAAACAGAGAGCTGATGCTTGGAGTCCCATCTCCCCTAAATCTCAGTTGTTACATTCAGAACAACCCCCAAAAGGGGTCTTTTGGCCCTTCTATTCCACCCATCTCCTCCAAGACAAATTTTGCTTTCAGCTGTAATCTTGAAATACCACTTGCACAGCCCTCTCACTGCCAAAGAGCTCATCCTCTGCTCAGCCAGTGCTCCCTGAACAGCCCTGCACAGCACACACCCGTGCCAGGGGCATGCAGGGAGCAGAGCACAACGCAGAGCTGAGCAAGACTGCTCCAGACTGGAAAATGAGAGTTCGTGCTTTCCAAAGGCTTAGAGCTGAGATGATGTGGATGGAACCTAGCACGTACATGTAGAACACTTCTTTGCTGATGGTAAAGATCCTCTGGCAAGCTCTGCCTGCTGCTGTTTTACAAAGAGGGATGATGCTGAGCACGATGCACAGAATTCCCCCTCGCACTTCAGCTCTGGCCCAGCCTGGCCAGACACAGCCAGACCAACAGGCTGGGGCAGCCCTCACTGGTACAGATCAGCCACTCAGGCAGGGCCTGGCAAACTGAAAGATGCTGCTGCTCTTTCTGAAAATCACCACCTTGAATGCCATGGCAGGTTTCCCGTAGGCCTGCCAGGGCAACTTTGGTGCAACACTCACATCTCGTGTGCTGCGTTGCTGTGGTGCAGTGCAGAACACACCTAAATCTGCCAGGGCAGAGATGAAACCCCAGGTAATTAAACAAACGTTTCTTTGCCCAGTGAAAACATTACAGCCACACAAGATAAAATGTGCACAACCCCCCCATGAAGCTGCAGAGTACAGGGGAAGGCACATGAGCTCTGCTTACGTGGACACAAATGCAGCTTTGGCCTCTCAACGACGTCATGTTCTGTTCCTGAGAAGTTTGCCCTAAAAGGTCAAATTGTGATTCCCTTTGCAATTAACACTGAAATTCCACTGACTTTGAGTGCAATGGGATTTTTGGCTCCAAGTTTGTTACTAAACTTTGAAAAGCCACCAGACTTTATATTCAGAGCTGAAGTGGGTTGCCAGCTGCACTAAACTATTCATAGGAGCTGGTTTCTCATGTAGCAAAAAAGTTACACAGAGATGTTCAATTTAACACAAGATGATTATCTGAAGGATAAATTGCTAACTCCCCACTGGAAGTTCAAAGCAGTACATACCAATTTTCAGGCTGAAAGCCATTTGTAATCCTTATGGCAATGTTCCCAGATGAAATCATGCTGGAGACTGGTACAGGACTCTGCATTTATAATGAGCAGACTTAATGCTCCCACCAGCAGTATTTATTTGCCACCCTGCCTTTGGCATAGTAACTATGAGGGATAAGAAGCCCGATTCACCAGTACTTTACTCCATCTTTGAACCATATTTTTCTACAGATGAATCCATGAAGTCATTTATTATCAGGAGTAATATATTAACATACTAGGTCCAAGGCCTCATGGCAGATTCATATTTGACTGTAACTCCAGCTGAAGAGCAGTCTGGTGGATTCCAGTAAATCCAGACTTAGCTCCCATTGCCTTTACTTGGCTATTTGTATTGTTCCTGATTCCTGTTCTGGTATTTCTTGTTACATAAACACAGCTGAAAGAAAGAGCTTTCTAACCCTGATAAGAAATGCCCAACAGAATCCAAGTTCATTCCGTGCAACACAAACATACACATCACTAAGATAAAAATCAAACATTTCCCATTTACTGTTCATGTAGGAAGTGGCAAAGGAGAGAGGCTGAGCTGTTGTGTAGCAGCAGCATCTCTGTGTCTTGTGCTGCCCTAAAACACTGCTGAGGAAGGAAACACATGAGAACATGGGCTGAGAATTATTGGAAGTTACCCCAAAGCCACAGGTCAACCCTCAGAAGATTCATGCTATTTTTGGAGGCAAGTTTTCAGCCTGATAACTCAACTTTCAAACCATTATGATGATATTTATCCATGTTGAGGATCTAGTAACTATGAATCTTGCCTCAGTGAAGAGCTGACAAACAGCTCTGGTATATCAAGTGTACCAACACCTTAACTTAGATTTTAATTGTCTTAAAGTGTGTAAGAAAGACTATTTCACTTCAGTGCTCAGACTTGCATCTCCTGAATTAAGGCACCAGCATACTGATTCTCTGACCTACTTGCTCTTCTTCATGTCCATGCACTAAGACCTGAACTCTGAGCAACAATGTTTGATAATAATAAAACCAAGGTGCTCAGAAACTTTAAATAATACGGTGTGGTGCTATAAACACATGCTTAAAGACACAAGAATGTTAACATTTCAATAGAAAATAGGTACTAAATACCAGACCTTTGCTTTTTAATTTAAATTCATGAATTTATATTGCAGTGGAATACCTAATTCTGGTGTTGCCTGCTTTGGTATTCTGCTTCAGTTTTATTTAAAACAAGCAAACACAAAATCTATTACTTAAGTTCCACTTTTTAAATTGAATAAAACTGTCAATCATGGGTTTTATATAAGCTCTCACTATTTACTGCCATAGTTCTCCTAATTCTGGTAAGTACAGAATTAACAGGTCCTGGATAAATGAAAATTTTACTTTATTTGCTTCGTAATGCTTCTCTGGGTTTTGCTCTTTTCTCTGCACAAGATCTCTACATCTCTTCCACAAGAAAAATGTTTTAAAAAAGGCAGTAAAAAATTCCAGAGCCATTCTGGCATCTGTGTCCTGTTTTTTTTAAAAGCATGTTGTCTTATGGCTCCTGTGACTTGGACCTATCTGCACTTTCCTTCATCCTTTCCCACCAATCTCTGTTGAACCTTCACAGCTTTTTCCTTGTGGATTTCTAAAGAACCCCATGTCTTTCTTACCCTGTTTTCTTTTCCTTCAACACACATTCACCAGGAAACAAACAGCCTTTGTTTCCATATGCTGATGCACTGGTCCATCCTTTAAAGCAGAGTTGACTTCCAGGCAAATTAAAATCGGAGCTGGTTCACTGCCATCTGTGTATAAGCATCTGGTAGCTCAGCATCAATAACTTTAAAAGCAGATTTTTGTACCTTTTCATAGCTAGACCTCCAGATTACTGAGGGCACAGTCACGTCCAGATAATTGTGTGTTCGCATAATGCACATCTTCACCTTGAACCTCTCCCCAAGTCATCAAATCTTGCCATGAACTGCAGCCTATTTTTTCCTGCAATAAAATACAGCTTTTCCACTTAAAACTGACCCTTGCTGGTTTCCTCACCAATATCAAGACTCATACCCACTTCAAATCCCTCCTGAATGCTTCTGAAAACTCCGTTTTCAGGCTGCCTCTCAGGAAGGCAACATCCTGCCTCTTGTTCTGTTTTCCACGCTGCTTAAACTGCTTGTCCTCGTTTTCAAAGGCCTTCTACACCCTTCTCTTGTTACCTATCAGCCAAGCAAGTATCACTAACTTATCACCCAGCCCCTAACTGCCCGCCTTCACTGTTCTCTGCCTGCTCCACAGAATTGCCCAAACGTCCAAAAAGAACAAAATAAATCAGTAACTTCAATTCTGCTGATGAATCCAAAGCATTACTCGAGAATGCTCTGTCAGTACCTCCTAGCACTCCCTTCTCCTCTCTCTCAGAATCTCCTGTTTCCAATATTCTATTTGTAGGCTTCAGCTCTTCAAGTCAAGGGCGTAGGTTTTATTCTGAGGTTGTAGAGCACTTGATATCAAAGACATCTGGGTCATTATTGGAATGCCAAGAACTGCAATAATAAGCATAACAATAAAAAAGATGCAGTGCCAGGGATGATTCAGGTAGTCTACCACATCTCAGAAAATGGTTCTTCTACTGGTATAACCTTCTGAGAGTTTTCTAAAATAAACTGGGTTACTTCTACCACTATTATGTTTTCTAAACTAAATCTGATTAAATTTTTTGTCCACGTGGGATAAGTTAAGGCAAATTACAACCAAGTGCCACACCCTCTTATGATACTCCAGAGTAAATCACCTTGATCTCCAGGGTTTTGAGGTTCTTGTTTGTTTGAGGTTTTCAGTTTGTAGATTCATTTCGTTTTGCTTTGTAATGCAGCCCTGTCATGTTTAATTTTGTATGGCAGTGAGCAATGACTGTGGATACAGAGGTCCTTTCACTCCTCTTGTGTTCCACAAGTGCTGTAATTTTTCATCATTTTGTGACAGAACAAAGAAAGGCAGCTCCTGCACAACTCTGGAAGAATCCCCAGCTCCCTACAGGTATTCTTAACACCTAAGCCCCTTCTCTTTCTCCTGGCTTCACTGCAAGGAATCACAAATCTGTTTCCAAGATCAGATGAGCCAGTCTCACCCATTCTTAGAATCACGTGTGCATTTGATGTCAGTTTTCCAGAGGTACCACACTGACACCAACACATGCAAATTCAAGGAAAAAAAAATCTAAAATGTAGTTACTTTTTGTGTTAAAGACAATAAAATAAAGACATTAAAACTTCTATGTGGAAGTGAGGCAACATATTTTAACCTAAGCTGGTTAGTGACAATCCCTCTTTTGTTTTTTTTCTTTTTTTTTTTTTAACTACTAGCAAGGACATACTTATTCTTTCCCCACAGAAAAACCCCAAAGAACAAGACACCCACAAGAGTTCATCAGCCAGAGTTAAGTTTATAAAGTGACCTTCATGCAAGCACCTTTGAGAGGACAAATTGAAACGGCAAACCACCTGCAACCAAAGAATCTGCTTAGAGACTTGTTACAATGGAAATGTCAAAATTAATATGCAAATTAAAACTAAAATAATAACTGAGCACATCCCAGAGTGTCAGCACACGCTGACAAAAGGGAAGCTCTGAAGTTTTCACCTACTCCTATTAGTGTTTCCTTCAGCAGCAGTTTTAACCTCCCACTTGACCTCCTAACCTCTCTGAAATAATTATACTCTGAAAGTCTTATTCTGGATATTATGAAAGTCGTGAATTAGTTAGGAACATAACCCATCTGGAGACCCACGGGATGAACAGCACCAGTGGTCTGGAGCACTACCAGTGCTCCAGCACAGTGAGGAGGGACAAAACCTTCTGCAGTGCAGCAGGGGGCCTCAAACCAAAAGCTTTTCATAAAACAAAAAGATTTTCATAAAACAAAAAGATTTTCACTTTGTTCAAACTCAGGAATGTGAGAGAAACTCAGCACACATGCACAGCACTCACAGAGACAATTTTTTTCAGTGTTTTGTCTCTCACATGGCTTCAGGAATTGTCTTACAGCTGAGATATTGCTATCTGGGAACACCATCTCAAGCCTTATTACTTGCAGGTACATCGTGCATTTCCATGCACAGAACATTCAGTGCTGCACTTTCTGTGACGAACAGCAGCTCTTGGATCAAGCTCCACCACTTGAGCTGCTCAGTGGGTACTTCTGTGGTCTTTTCCCAGGTTACAATTAGTCATTTTTGAGAGTAACACCTGACACTATTTGCCTCAGATTATCATGTCATACGTGCCTACACTGGCAGAAAAGACAAATACTATATGTAGCCTAGTTTCACGTTCAGTAACATTATTTTTAGTAAACTGTAACAAATGAAACGTACCAGATTTAGCTGCCTGCTTTGTCATAATATGAATAAAATTTCCAACATCTGATGTCTGTGCTGTGATGTCCTGTTCTTTGATTGACTTATATGACTTAACAGCCAACTTCGTGACAGAGTATTCATGGAGGAGACTGTGTGAATTCTGATGTTGCAGACCTGACTGATAACCACCAAAGCAAGGAGCACATTTACCATTTTTTGTTGATTATCTTTCTCCTCAACACTTACGCTTTTCTCTTTTGTATAAAAGAGCAAAGTTCATCTCCATTTCCCTTTGGCTTTGTGCTGATGGGGGCCGGTGGGGTGGCTCTTCAGAGGGCAGGGGTGAGAGGTGCAGCTTGGTGCCACCTCCCTTCCATGGAAACAAAGTTTCAAAGGAAAGTTACTCTGCTCCCACCTGGGCACACTCTGGAGTATTTTGCCTCTTAAATCAAGTTAAGCCCATTAAACGGAAGAAAATAATTTCTCATATTTAAAATGCACAGCATCAAAATCCAAGCAAATCCTTAATCACAGTAGCCTACAAAAAGTTAAAATATTATGCCTTAGCTCTAGATAATGTATATATAATAATAAAGCCTATCACTTCAACTGATTTGTTTCAGTCTTTACTGTTGGTCTCTCTCTGTAGAGACTGACAGGAGCTCGTGAAGTTTTATCTATCCCAACTGTGTCCTAAATGAAAATTTGTTCCCTGAAATACTTTTAAGCTCTCCAAGGCAAGTGGAGAAATGTATGTGCCTTAACAGAACGGGCACTTCCCTGCCCGCCACATCTCTTGAAGGAGTGGCTCCACTGTTTCCAGGGTGACAGCAAGTGACACTCAGAGAAAGAAGTCACATCTAGAATTTAAATGAAGATCCTGCACGCTATGACCTCATGCAGAAGCTGGAGCTTCGATTCTGCCTGGGTTCATGAATAAATTGCAAAGTTCACAAAGCTCTGCAAGTAAGACTGAGATGTGTCTCAGGCTGGAATGCTGTGCTCATAACCCAGAGGTTCATCTTCTCTTCTGCTCTTCTGGTCCCCAAAAGAAGGGCAAAGAAAAGCATCACCCAATGCATTTCTATCACTAAATGTACTTTTAGTGCTAATGGCATTTTTGAATGGAAAGGTGGAAAAGAAGAATGCCATTAGAAGCAACCATACACCAAGATTTCTTACCATTAGTATTTAAGTTTTAAAATATTTTCTAAACTAGGAACAAATAAACAAATGAAGCAGTTCAAAAAGCAGAAAATTGCTTGGATGTCAAGGAGGACATTAATTCAACTGCCCTAGCTGTGAGGAAGCCTTACTGTGCTTGGCTGAATGAGCTTCACTTCTCCTGTGACTACCAACGCTGCCAACCCTGTGCTGTGCCCCTTGCACAAACCAGGCTGCAAACCTTGGCCAGGAATGAAACTGCAAACACTGTGGTATGCAGAGGCATGCTGCCTAATCATGCAAATGGTATGATATCCCTCCCTCTCACCCCCCACTTTCATTCCTTTCATTTAATTTCATTTCTAGGCCGTTCAGTCATACAGCCAAGGCTCAATAAAAACTCAGGCCTTCACAGGTCAAGCAGAAGAGGCTCAGGTTTCTGAGCAGCAGCTTATCAGATAGATGAGGCAGCAAAATAAAACCAACAACTCTAAACCCAGGCTGTTTAAATGACCTTCAAGCACAACACTGAATAGCTAAAATAGCTCTGCTAAGCTCCAGGCTGCCGAGGTACCACTGGGCTGTGACGCTGAGCTGCCTTCAGCACCAAAGACAGATTATGTCAGATTTTTCCCTGCATTTTCTGCCTGTCTTAGGAGGCTTTATTTTAATATCTGAAGTAGATTATCCCATAACAGTATCTGCAGGACACAGACTTAAAGAACAGAAAAAGCCTGCTGTCTTGCTGTTTAGAATTAATACAAAAACTAGGCACATCAGTCACTCATAATTAAAAGTCACTGAATATTCACAATATAAATAATAGTTCTTTCAGGACTCTTTTAAGTAAATTAATTTCACAATATCCTTTTGATTGTTCTAAACCAACAACTGTTGACTACGGTTAGCTTCTTAATTTGCATATGAATAGAAACACTAGTAAGGATTATTCCAATTGTGTATTGTACAATAAACTATCTAGTGATCTGTATTATTTTGTGCAGGTCGTCCCTAAAGCACAAGTCTCTGGCCCTCCACAGGCCCTCTAGGGCTAGCTGTTCCCTCGGAGGGCAGGGCTGGCAGAGGCATGCACTGGAGAAACCGTGCTTCGGCAGTTCATTATTAATTAGTGGAAGGCAATTCTGCCCTCCTTCCCAGGGGACACTGGCCCGTGTCCACGACAGAGGGATGCTGTGCCAGGGCACTGCCAAGGGGAGACAGCCCCACGGCAGTCCTGGCCCGTGTGTTCACCCCCAACTGCAGCGAGGGAGGGCAGGGACCCTCCGGGCAGGGACCCTCCCAGTTGCCAGAGACAGCCCCAAGGCCCAGCCAGCCTGTGCAGGAGCTCAGCAAAGAGGCAGGCAGTTCACACCCTGGCCTTGTTGCAGCTGGGCTGTTGTCACCTGTGACATGAATTAAGAGTGGCAAAACCCCAAAAGAGCAGAGCTAAGTTTGACCCAAAGCCAGATTAACTGTGCTTAGCTTTCCCCTCAGACTAAACCAGGCTGAAGTAAAGCATCAGATTTTCAGTCAACAAACTGCTGGTCCAGATCTCCCCTTGGTACACACGTGGAGGACTCAACTACAGCCAGCTACAACTTTTCCTTCAGCACGCTCCTTTCCAAGGCCACTGTTGTCAGCTGTCAGACTGGCAGCAGTTTGTCAGTCTCCAGTACAACTCACTCTGTGACTTGCACCTGTCAGGTTTGCTGCAGGAAGACAGTGGAGCAGCTACAATCACCACCCACAGACCATTCAATGTGAAATCTCTGTGTGTGCTTCAAGCCAACACAGCCCTTTCCTTGCAAACCGAACTGCATCAGCCCTAAAAGGAGCTGCCAGAAAATTTTGTTCCTGCAACAGTCACAGAACAATTTGGGAGATGAATGGGAAGCTGAGGTGACAGGCTACATCCTCATCTGAGATGCTGAATCACACTGATGTACCTGATCCTGGGATGGTGTTGAGTGCTCTCTAAATAAAACTAACTTTACATTCTCTATGGCACACGGGGCACCAGATTTACTCTCCTGCTGCACAGAGTATCTCTCTGACTTGTTCGAAGCTGCTTGGAATTTAAGGCCTAATATAATTATTATTTAATTAAAACTATTTCATGGCTGTTACCCAGAGAGCATTTCACTATGCACTGACTGAAATCCCTGGGCCAGCCCAGCTGAATTTAGAGCTTTAGTCAGTGTCCTGTTTTCCCAAAGCACCCCGAGTCCATCCTTCCCCATCAGCTGGCTCCATCCCCACTGTAATTGACACCATTGCCCCTCAGCTGCCACTGTTTGGTACTGACGAGGAAACATTTGCATGGTTTATTACAGAACTATTTGGTTATAGTTACCTTATATCTTTAACGCTTGGTTTGCTCCTTTAAAGAAGAGGTGTCAGAAATATTAGAGTTTCTTTTATATCTGTCTCAAGTCTTGGAGAGCTTTTAGCCTTTTGGGGAAGTGTTGGGCCTGAGGTCATGGAACTTTTCTTCACCCCGTCCAGACAACATCTTTGTCTTGGAGTTGGCAAATTTGGGAAGAGATGGAATTATTTCAATGCCCCTTATTTTCCCACACAGAGGACTCTTCTCTTGCCCAAGGTGAACTGGGCTTCATCTGCTTTTATGGACAGAATAGGAGAATAAAGTATCATGAGATATTTTCCTTGCTCTAGCTGACCCTGCTTAAGCAAGGGGGTTGGACTAGGTGATCTCCAGAGGTCCCTTCCCACCTCCAACATTCTCTGACTGTGGGAAATAGTTTCTCATAAGAACAAGGCTGAAAACTGCTGGAGAGCAATGAGGTTGGAGGGACACGAAGAATCCCAAGAGGTAAATGTTTAATGAACAAAAAAGTTAATCAGAATTGATGTTTGGAAGTCTAAACAGTGCCAAAGAAGCTGAAGTAAACATCAAACCTGACACAGTATTGGTAGGTGGTGTTATTTCTTCTTAGTGTCCTTAACTACAGTGCTATCTCAGGGAATATTGATCAAATGACAGAATTCCTTCTCATTTACGTGCAGGAGGTGGGGTCTGCCCAGCAGTGGGTGCTCTGCAGCACACAGTTCATCCATAATCGTTCAGCATGGCTCCTGCTGGACGTGGGGAAATGAGGCCCCTCCGAGTGCAAACTGTGCAGGTCACACATCTGGCAGGATGACACGCAGCTCACTCGGCAGCTGTGAGCTGTCCCTGTGTGCCCTGAGTGCTCAGAAGGCCCCAGCACTCTCAGTCCACCTTTATGCAAACACTCACAGTTACTCCTGTTACTTATCATACTGAAATTAAAAATGCTGTCTGGGGAAAAACCAACCTGCTCCAGAAATGCTTACTCTCCCCCAAATTCAGAGCTGCTAACAAGAAAGAGGTTAAACCTGATGAGATATTTAAATCAACCCAGCAGGTGAAAGGACTTAGTGTTGTGACTGCATGGGACACAAATAAATTGAATTATGATTAGTCAGTCAGTGCCATGATTTGATCCAGCAGTGCTGACAGCACACAGCCCTGAGGTCAGCTGGTACCCAAAATATGCCCCATCTAACACAAACACTGTGCAGGCACAATTTAACAGAGGAAACCTTTTCAGCTCACTGCGTCCCACAAATGCAATGGTATTTAATAATAATTTTACTTGAACAATTGAAGATTTCCTCACGTAAACACATTTAAGGACAAGTAAAATACTTAAGGATTTGGTTCTGTGTTAATGTAAAATAGAAGATCAATTAAACCCCCAAACCAACATGAAATTTACAGCTCTGATTTACCACGATCTACTTCTGCCACACTGAGTCCTGTCCCTGCCCTTCTGGTCAGAGACCTGCACCCCAAGGGCAAAGCATCATGACCTAAAAAATCCCAGGTTTAATGCAGTAACCTCAGTTTTATCCATTTTTTAAATTTTATTTGAACCTCATGGTATTTTAGCAAAACTAGTGAGTTCATGAGCTGTGTTGCTATTTCTAACTTCCCAAACTGCCATTTGTGAGTCAGTCAATGCAGACCTCACAGTTTTAAGGCTAATTTGAGAGCTTGAAAGCACCAAAAATAACTGCTGAAATGGAATATGCATGCTGAACAAATCACTACGTCTTTAACACAGCAAGAGCAACAAAGCTCCAGTGTCCACAATCAGTGCAGTTCCCTGCCCAAAACCCCCAAAGTTAATTCTGTAGTAACATCAGAATGACTTAAATGCATTCCTCAGCTTTTCCACTGGATTGCTCTGAGCCTTTATGGACAGCCAGCTGAGCAGACAGGCTTGGCTTGACAGAGCTATCGCTGTATAATTTGTGCAATCACACTTCAGGAGAAATAAAACAAAAAGAAAAGGAAAATTAATTCAAGAAATTTAACAACTACTTTTACAGCTACACAAGAACACATTAAACGCCTTCCTCCTAAAAATTTCTTTAAGGCAGACCATTATTCATCCACTGTAACAATCAAGTGGTATTTCTGAACCCTCTCAACCAAACTGAAAGGCCAGGAAGTCCTAGCTGTGGTTGTCACTTGGCTGACATGTGAGTAGATCCATGAGCCAAAAAGGACCAGCAGTCTTTCACTCTGTGCCACGGGCTCTGTATTTCCACCTGCTCACCTCTAAGTGCAATGATTTGTATTGCACTAAATGACAGTGTCCAGAGCTGTGCCAGCTTTGATGACCTCAACAATTACTTCCTGTGATGGCCACTGACCTGCTCTGATGGGAATATGCACCTTATTCCTAAGGGGCATCCAGCTGGCTTCCATTTCTAGCCATTGGCTCTTGAAACCACCCTAGATTAAAATCTCTAGTATCCCATATTTTCTCTGGGAAAAATACATCCACTTTGTAAATATATTCAGGTTGAGACTGAACTCAACTCCTGCTAAGAGCTAGTCTGATTGCTGATTTCAAATAAATTATCTGACAAACATAGCTCTTCCCTTGGCTTCCAAATCAATGCAGGGTTTTTTCCAGAGTTACTTATAACTATTCAATCAACATTTTATGTGAACAAATAATTTCTGACATTCTCCGTGCTTCCCAATTGGACAAATGATGGTTAATGAGCAGGACAAAAAACCAAAAAAATCCCCTCTTCACAGAAACATGCTGTGGATGCAATCATTCCATAAACATTCCTGCAAATAACCACACTCTGCAAGTGCTGAACAACACCACAGGAGAAACTAAGCTGAGGCTGAATTACTGATCAGAATCTGAATGAAAGCTGGGGAAGTACTATGGCTCATGTAATTACAGAGGGAGTTAAATATGCTTTCATGGGGACTGAACTTGGTCCATGAATTCTAAATGAGCCAGTGGATGACTTCAATTAATGCAATGACATAATAAAATTATCAATAAAACTAAAGTAACTATAAAGTGAATTTTCCATCGACTGTGTTAACTGCCTTCTCTAACAGTTAATAACACACTGTTAAGAATTTGAGAAACCAAAATCTGACCTTCAGAACCTCTGTGATGAAGTAACAAGAGACAGCACAGTATTAATCAAAAGAATGTTTAAATTGACAACCATCCCACAATTACTACATCATCCATCTCCAAGTGCTCTGCATGTGCTCCAATAACTGTTAGTTTTATGCTGAATTTAGATTGCAAGCGACAATTGGTTTTAAAAACTGCTGATTGAACTGCCAATTTGCAATGAGAAGAGACATCTTTAAAATATGGATAACTCTAGTAATAGCTACACAATATCCAACTCTGATCTATTTCAAATTAATGCACTTACAAAATGTGAACTGCTCCCCTAGCATTAGATTATGAGACCAGACTGCAGGTACCCAACAGAGCTGCTCTGTTTGCCCAGGAGTGTGACCTAAAACCATTTCCAAGTCAGCATAGGAAAGCCCTGCCCTCCTTTCGTGCTTGTGCTGCACCCTCTTGCCCAAGAAGTGCTGCTGGCAGAGTGGCTGAGAGAGAGCTGGCAGGGGCAGTGCCCCAGCAGCCCCAACACCCCGACCCATCCCAAGCCCTCCAGCACCAGCCCACGGCTCTGAATCCAAATCCCAAACAGTGGCAGCCCAACTGTCTACACGCCCAGCAGTACTTCACCCCCACGTTTTCAAATGTTTTGATATTTTAGTCTGCTGAAACCAATTTGACCAAAACTAGCCTCACCAAAAAATCACTTATTTTAGCACAGCACAAGGAAAAAGAAAAAGCCTGGAAATGTATGTGCATTTTTTATTTCCTAGATGAGAACAGTTCTGAACTGTTGTATAATATTCAGGATAACAACTCTAATCTCTTCTAAATTAAAAAAGTACATGAGAGCTTGAAATGCTCTGATAATTTTAAATTCTGAGGCACTGCAGTTGCTCTAAAGAGTTTCAATTACAATTTCAATGCAGGGGTATTTTATTACAGATATCCTGGGCAAATTGTCTTAAAAATGTAAACTAGGGAAGAAAGCTCTTACAGTGACCATGAGAATCTCAGTAATAATTATTTGAATCTTATAAAATTCATAAAAACAATCAAAAGAGGGCATTACATAGCCTGGGAATCAATTAGTTTGATATTCCACTTGCCTTCTTTCTGCACCAGCCTCACCTATTTAACAAAATGCTGAATAAATTGGTTTTGGTCAAACCATAAAGACAGGAGACATATGCTCCTCTCCTTCCATATCAATAACAGACATATAAGCTGTGGACAAGATAACCAGAAAAGATGATAAAGATGGATTTAGTCATACAGAAAGGCAGCAGAATTCAAGATGAAGAGAATAACCCAAAGGCTGAGAGGCAAATGCAACACCTAAAGCAATACAGAAAACAGGCAAGGTAATGATAACACGACACACAGAACACAAAGTGAAAATACTTCATAAATTATTACAACGAAATCCGTGAGGAACCTTCTGTGATGTACAGCACCATCAACCAGCTTTTCTTAAAGGCAGCAAATAAAAATCCTCCCAAAGAAATCACACAGTGAGAAAGCCCCCAGTCCAAGCTGTGGGGTCCAACAGAGGGGAACAGAGGTGTTAATTGATGAATTGATTAATCCCACTGTCTCTCCACAGGAGCATCCTCTGTGGCCTCAGGGTGTTGCTCTGAGCACTCCACAAGTTCCCTCACTACTATTCTTTGCTGACATGATGCATTATTCTTTTCTGCAGTAATGTGATGAAAGCTGAGTTTATAAAGTCTAGGTAAATTACATCAGATTTTTTTTGCCAGTTGAAGTTTCTATTATCTCTATGGAAATCCTGCTTTGCTAGGCAAAAGCTGAGGAACTGAATGTCTTTGAGAGCATTTTCTGAGTACCTTTCTGACATTGCTTCTGATCAGCATTTGCAATCTTTCCTCCCATTAAAGGTTACCTTACACTTGTCTATCTTTTCAGCACATCTTCTAATACATGGGAAATTGCACCAGTACTTCTACTGTAAAATATTAAATAGTTCTGCTATCATAAAAGAGCTCTTATCCATTCTCTGAGATGAGCATTTCCCTCTTATTTAGAAGAATGGATGAGTGAACAGATACAGCACATTACAGACAACTGCTTTTATTCCTGTTACATTTTGTGGTTAGGGTTTTTATTTGATTTCTCAAACATGTGTCTTCTGTGGCACTGGCCAAGTTATCTTTGACTGTCCTGCTGCATCTACCTGCTTAAAGGAGCAGTCATTTCTCAATCAGAAAAATGCTTGGTTATTCTTTTTTTCTTAGAGCCTTCTTGGCTCTAAGTTTTGAATTAATTCAAGTTCTTAATATTCTTCCTTCCACAGCACTTAAAAGAATTGAAGTGCTTTTTGAATTCTTGCTTTTTAATTTCATCTCAGGTCCTGAAACCTGGATGCAAAGGTTAGTGCTTTAGCCATGCTGTAAATACATGTTACATTACTGGCTTTTGGCAGATATTAAAATGGATGTTATCTGTGTAATGTTCAAGTAACTGCTGTAAGGATACAGTTTTGAAGTGTTTGCTTAGACATGGCAGTGGGATAGCTGATAGATAGCTATGCTTGCAGTGGAGCTGTCTGTTTGGTTGGGATAACATCCAGTGACCACAGGATGAAGAGCCCTGTTACTGGTGTGGTGACTGTCAGCACCTGCTGTCTGAGGAAAGCGTGGACCAGAGCCCAAACTGGAGGGGATAATAAAAGCACAGCCAAGAAACACACCTGCTCTAAAAAGACAGCCCCAAGGAGGGGCGGTGCTAAGCCATTCTTGGAAAGAGATGAATATGCACAATAGTCTATGAATATGCAACAGGCTGATATAATAGAAAAGGTGTTTAAGGGATGTCTCCAAAATATTAGGTGTGCTCTTGGCTGAGTGCCAAGACACTCTTAACCCTTGGCTTTATTTCTGTCTCCTAGTGTCTTTTTAGTAAACTTTTTAAATTTTATCAGCCAAGTGAACCTCGTTTTTCACAGCCAGATCACTAATTTCAGCTTACAATAGTATTTTCCTTTTTCATTATTCATGTTCACCTTCAGCGGTGATCCTGTACACTAGGGAAGAATACAGATCTGAGAAGCAAAGAAGACATTTTAAAGTGTTTTCTTCATTCTAGAATATTCTATTGAAACAAAGATAAAATTTCTTCAAAACAAAACCATTTCTCCTAGACTACAAAAATCCTATATGCTTCCAAATGAGAAAATCAATGTTACTCTTCAGAAAAAAAAGATTGTTTTTCAACTCTCTCATTTCACCATGGCTGGAGTTTCAATTCCAAGTGATCAGTTCTCTCAATTCTCACAGGCACATGCAATGTTTTCACACTACATGGTTTCAAACACAAAAATAAATAAGCAGAAACATCTATTCCATTATTTCCAAATTGAGGGATGTAAAAGATATTCCCTCTGATCCAGAGTAATGCAGTTCTACAGCTTTTTTCCTCTGCTTTTGTTTTCAACCAGTGAAGTGTAACATAGAGAAGACCTATCCCAGGTCTGAAACCTAAGAAGGATCTCTTGTGCAGATTCTGTTCAATTCCAGTGCCTTTTACCCTCTGGACAGAGAATGACATTCATTATGTCTGATACTTTCATAAAATGAAGAGACAGGTTGGTCTCTGTCCTATTGTTATAGTCATATTCAGTTGCAAAATAGAGTGTGTAAATGCCTCAGACCCATCAGATGCACGCTCACAAGCTAAAAATTCAACACCATGGATCTTCAGCTGCAATGAAGAACTCTCTTATTCAGGTTGGGAAAGACTTTTAAGATTGAGTCCAGCTGCAAACTTAATGCTGCCACAGCAAGTCCAGAAATAATTCACCCATGGCCAATGGCTCAGGATGAAACTGCTCCAAACCCAGAAATCAGATTAACAGATTCTCCCTCTGAAATTTGCACTGCAGGAAATAGTGAGAAGCTGGCCAGAATCAAACTTCAGGAAAAAGATTTAAAAATGAAAACATCATACAATGAGAAATGTCTTCATTCACAACACAGCCCCAAGAAGAAAGCATTGCCCTGCCCGTGCTAGGCCAAGAAGAACTGGCTGGTTTTGGAAGCCTTTGAAACATCTCTGTGGCTCCTGGATGTACCTGCCATATATTCTAAAGAGGCTGCAGCTTTGAATTCATCTTCTCAGATATACTTAGAAAACCTCAACTTTGAAAAGGATTGCAAAAAACTACCACCAGGTTTTGCTTCCCTTGCAAACAAGGTCACAGTTCCTATTAACTTTACTATGATCAAAATCAGGATTTATGCACTGAAAGAAATTAGCAGAAATATAAATAGCCTTAATAAACTACTCAGCAGGACCGTCTTATGTAAGACTTTAATTGCCACAGCAGTTTACAGAATATATTTGAAATAAAAAACGTAATTTATTAATGGTGGTAACTGTGCTTGCCAGGCAGTTTCACTGACTCTCAACATTATCTTCTATTACTTAGGTGTCCACCAAAGTGGGCAACCTAGAATGGGGGGAAGAAAACAAAAAGAAAAGAAAAAAAAAAAAGAAAATAAAAAAAGGCTATTTGTTGTGGAAATAAGTTCTTGCTCCCAGAAATCAAGCAGGCACACTGAAGTGAGAGTTAGGCCCAGTGCTTAGCTCATTCCACAAGAGCTCAGGAAAAAGGCAAAGGACAACAATGAGCTGGCAGGGCTGTCAGATGCAGCCCCTGGAGGAAGGGGAGCACACAGCCTGCAGACTGCCCAGCCAGGCTGCCTCTCTGCATGGGAATAGTGACAGACTCACTTCAACTCTCTAATTTAGGCTGGAAAAGACTGACAAGAGCATCCAGTGCAACTGCAAACCCAAGGCTGCTGCAGCAAGCACCTGCTCTGTTCACCGTGTGACTGCTCACTGCTAAGTGCCTGCACCAGGGCAGAACTGGATGTTTTACAGAGCTCAGGCCCTGCACAGCCCTCTGTGTGCCTGCACATGTGAAAGGATCCTCCTGAAGCAGGTGACTGCCCAGGTCAGCCCACCATGGCAGAGAGAACTGGTGTGTCAGATCAGCTGCCCTGTGCACAGCTGCTGGACGTGTCTAACATTTGCCTCCAAGACAAACGTGAACACCAGCCCTGAGTTTCCATGGAACTGGGAGCTGTTAAACAGCTGCTCTGCTCCCTTTTACTGCCTGAAATGTTTTGATTGTAGACACTTCATCTTCAGGGCAGTGATTTTTCAACTCTGAAGGGCCAATCATTGATCCATCTGCAGGTTTTGTTGTTTTCTTCCTCATTCCCTGACAATCGGCATCTGTTGCATGTGGGGCCTTCTGTTAAACTATTTCCTTGCAGAGTGTCAGTTTGCAATGCTTATGTGTTTTACACACACATTTAACAAACTCCTGAATAACAGAAGGCATTTTCTGAAATGTATGAAAAATATCTGTGTATGAACAATCACAAATCTCTCATGCTAAGATATTTGATCACAGAAAACATAGCTTTTATAAAAATATGCATGATATACACTTTAAAAGAAGCATTCCTGAGCCATACAAAGAGATTTTAGAGGTTTAGAAGTTTCAGGGAGGTTTTGCAACTACTTCCAGTACTTGAGACCCAGTGCTTAGAACATACATTATGCTTTCAGGTCAGAATCTTGTCCAGTGTGAACTGGGACAGCTTTATGTGTTGGCAGGACTCCCTCCCAGTGCCTTCAGTGGAGATGCAATAATTCACAGCAGGCAGGGCTGCAGTCACTGGTGCCAGCTCTGCAATCTCTCACAAGAATATGAAATGATAGAAATGAGGGGCCCTTCTCACGTGGATTTCTTTTCTAGAGATTCTCCCCATTTAGTCTTCTGACCCTGGTCCTCAGCTTGAGTTCCTCAAAATCTAACTGGTTTCTACTGACTTTCACATCTCTGGATGAGCTTTGGGGCTTAACTGCTTATAAATTGAGAATTATATGAGCCAGAAGCTATTGAACAAAGGAACAGAACTGCCCATTATCCCCTCAGTCACAAGCAATTTTCAAGGTAAATCTGCACTTAAAATATCACTTCATTGATTGATGGTACTTATTTATTATATAATAAAGTCACTAATAATGTGGTATTTCAGTCTCATAAAAGAATCTTCTAAACTATCACTCAGGAGCAGTTTTCATGCAAGTGACATGCTGTTATCAGCCTGCCTTCAAGATTCCAGGCCTGGTTAAACAGCAGTCTTCAACAACAACAATCATCCAGGCTCAGGCAGATCCCAGAAGTAGGAAGGGAATGCAGTCAGGCCTGGGGCATTTGCTTCCTGCAACTGCCACAACCACCTTTTCCATGCAGAACAGGGGCACAGCAGGAAACAGATCTTCTAAGGACTACATGCATGACTGAATTGTTGCTTTACTTTAACAAGTTCAGGAATGAGAACAGTACCTTTATCCTTTTCTACATGAACCACTTAAAAAAACCCCAGCAAAACCCCCAGGGCCTCACATAAACTTTATGCTTTAGGTCCTGTTTTGCCAGAGCTGTTCTTGTGCCTTCACATTTATCTCCTCTCACTGCCAAGCCACCTCATCTCCCTGTTTTCCTGATCCCTTTATCATCACTCTGATGGGAGCTGTTGTGTTTTGCATCTGAACTGATCTTACGTGATTAAAGTGATTTCTACCACCACTAAACAGTGTAGTGGGAGCCTGGTTTAACTCCTGCAATTAACTATTTTACCATGCTGCATTTACTTTTCTGGCTGTTTCAGCAGTTGCAGAAGCCAGGTTTTGGCCAGCTGTGCTCAGCAGCTGCCCAGCAGGAGAGGCCTGATGTGACAGGCTAACACAGACACCCAAAGCCCCTTACAGACAGTGGCCAGCAGCACAGCAGAGGTACCAAAGCCACCTTGGTCTGGGCACATCCAAGAGCTGCCTGGTGCCCTGGTGGCTGGAGGAGCAGCAGCAGATGCTCAGGTGTGATGGGGATGTTCCTGCAGACAAGGCTGGGGAGTTAGGCCAATGCTCTGTGTGTGGCTGTACAGGAGGAGCAGAAATGACAGTGCTGGTTTGGGCAGAGAGTGCCTAAAGGCAGGAATGGAAAGATGTGATGCTCAGGGAGAAACACCCTTCAGGGGAGGACATCACCCCTCACAGGGGAGGATGAGCTACTGAGGCAGCCATGCTGTTCAGAAGCCACCACTTAGACAAGGAAGCTCTCAACACAAACTCGAATTATCTGGGCAGCATTTTGTAATGAATCCATTCTTACTAAAGGCAAAGGAATAGCAATTCTTCCCTTAAATTCACGTGAGTGCATTGCAGGATCATCACTCTCTCTGCTTTTTCCACCACTTGAACATCCAAGGTGCTCTACTCAGTGAATGGAAACTCCTGAAGTGTCCAGGCTCCTGGGGACCAGGACAAAACACAGCTGCCCTGGAAGGCACCCTCTGAAGGTGGAGGGAGGGTAGGAAACACACCTCATCACGGATTGTAGTTTTTCAAGTGCCTTCTGTCTTTTCAGGCCAAGCCAAATACCCTGGTGTGAGGAATTCTTCCACATTAGTAGTATCAGAGGACTACAGAAATGGACAGATTAATGTTTTGATTTTCCATTCCATCTCAGTATTTAACCACACATAAGATTTGAATCAGTTTCTCTATCTGAAACACAGTTACAAAGCACTCCAAGATACTTGCAGGAATGAACTGTGAATATGCTAATGTTAGTTACAGCAGACACAGAGGGGATTGCAGAAATGTTGGGAAATCTGAATCACAGAAGTCTTACCATCACTAATCCTGATTCTGTTTAAAATGAAACTGAAACACCAGAGGAAAATATACTGCTGATCATTTCATTGCAATATTTTGGGGTATTTCCTTGCCATTTTCTATGGCTTTTAATTATGAAGCTACACAAGATGTTTTTGATACTGTCTAAAAAAATGGAGCATGGAATTTTAATGTCAGGTATGCAGTTCCCTATCTATTGACTTTGATGATTTCTTTCCTATATAAAGCATATTAAAAGGAAACAGTAGCTGTACCTACGATTGTAAAACAATTCCTTGCTGCCAAACACCTCACCTAAGCCACTTCTTGTGCAAAAAGATGGAAATTCAAAAACATCTGAAAGCGGTTAGTGGGGGGAAGAAAGGAAGTTATCCAATTTAGAAGAGGGGCTGTAGTAGTAACTAAGAATAGCAACTTAACTGCATGTGAGGGAGTGGTTCCTGGCACTCAGATATATTATTGCACATCTAGATGCCAGTGTGCCAAGTGGTGGCAGCAATAAAACTGGAAATGGAATAACTGCAACAGAAGAGCTTTGCACCCGAGCCAAGAATGGCATCACCCACCTGCATCAGGGCACTGATCTCTTCTGGTAAGGACTGCCAGGCGGGAAAAACATCCCCTTTACACAGCGTTTTACCACTCCTAGAATAAAATTAACATCTTACCAGTATCTTCTGTGGCCATTGGCAAGATCACTAAGACTAAAGGAGTATCTATACAAGTATTTCCAATATGCAAGAGAAGAAGTACATGGCTGGGCTGCAGCTCTGCTTAAGCAAGAGATGCAGCATTGCAATAGAAATCTCACAGAAGCATGGTGAATGATGGTGAGTTCTTTGCCTCTTAATACCACAATCCCTAACACAGAAAAAGTCTAATTCTCTTTTGAAGAAGTTCTCAGTCATTACTGGGATCTTACCCAAATCTGGCCTTTTTGGATGTTGCTTTTAACATTAGTTACAAAATGAAATACACAGTAATGAGGAGGAGACACATTTTAATTATGAAGGAGCAGAGCCTTGTCAAGAAAAGTTTCCCTTGCCTCTTTCCCCTCTGTCATTGGCTTGCTGCTATCTCTTTTGTACAGAACTGGAGCTGACATTCAAAGGTAGTTCTTTATCTGGTGAACACCGAGCTGTGCTAATTGAAGTGACTTTTGTTATTGTTGTTTGCCTCTCAACTATAATTAAAGTTCCTAATTGGAATTTACAGGCATGCCTGCGGTGTGTTGCTCTCACAGATGATGTGCCAGGAGTTTATGGTGCCCTCCCAGGGGATGAGGATAATGGCTCTGGCTCAGGGGTGAATTGCACAGCTCCTCTGCAAACACTGAGGACTGTCTGGCAAACCTCCTGCAGGCAAACAGTGGCTCCCACATCATTATGTGACAAATAAGGCACAGCCCATGCAGTGAGTGAGTCTGATGGATGGGATTTTCACGTATTTCTGGCTTCATCATTCATAATTTAACTCAAGCACGAGCCAGCAGTGATCAATGCTAAAGGTTCTCAGCAAAGGAAGCCAGTGCAGAGCAGAGCTGCAGCACATGCAGCCTGCCTGGGAAGTCAAGAATCCCATCTGCAGCTCAGCAAACTCATGATCCCAGTTCACTATGAGGTCCAGGCACAGGGGACAAGACCACCCTGCTGCTCTGTGTTTACTTCTGAGATACTCTGAGGATCCATTTGCTGTACAGGCAAATCAGGTAAGTGACAACTCCTGGGTAAAACCACATTCCATAACTCCATAGGGTGGAGTGTTATAGGGTCCTTTCAAGAAAGCAAATAGAAAACTCAGGTCAAACCAAATCATTCCAACTGGAGGGATTTTTCAGTTTCTCCACTCACTCCCACAAGTAGCTCCATTTCCTTGATGTCATTTTTGCATATGTTACTTTTAAGGTTAAACAATCTGCACATCTGTCTGCCAGGAGTCTTCCAGGCCATGCAACATCATTGTCCCTGTCAAGATTTGCCTCGAAACCATTTCACTTAAGCCCATGTACTCAGCTGGGGAGACACAGGTCCTAACCCTCCTGTCTGCCAAGTTCTACATCCAGCTGTTATGGAGGAAAATGGAAAGGTTTTGGTAACTTGAGTCTTTGGCACATACTAGAGTAACAGGACAACAGCACAGAAAGAAAAAAGATTTAGAGGTGGAGTTTTCACAAGAACAGGCTTTGGAATTTGACACAGCTGTATGGTGTGGAGGAGGTGGCTGTACATTTCAGATTTGTGGAAATGAGACAGTAAAAAAATACAGTAAAAAACCACGTTGTTTCAGATAATGCATAGTTTGTGAGTATACCTATGTGTGTATCCACAATGTTTTAAAATGCATTGCTTCACTCATGACATGCACTGTTAAGGATCAGAAATGAAAGCTTTTATCAGCAAATCTGGGTCAGTGCTCTCATATTCCTTAAATTCTTTCAAAATGAATAAATCAACTTCCTTGTCAAAGCATTATTATACCAGTGCTTCTCAACTTACAGCAGAAATGATGTCTCTCTATAAAAGAGCTACTAAGCATCTTACCAAGGGATTGTTGCAGGAAAACAATGACAGGTACAAGATGGTTCCTCCCACACAATCTGCTCGCAGCAGCAGCAAAGGCAGAGATAATTACACAACTAACCTGTGGTGTCATTCCGTGGCAGATATACATGATTGGGATATTCTCTGTGTCTGGCCCTTGATCAAGGCACAAGTCACTTTTCAGGGAATTCTGCAGCTAAAATAAACAGGAAGAAAAAGAAATCAAGCACATATTACATGGCAAAAAGATGGTGTGATTACTTTCTTTTCTTTGAAAAATAAATCATATGTAGTTGAGGAGGGAAATATGCAAAATTAAAATATGTTGCAGTGAAGATCTTGAAGACAAAGCACCTGGACTAAAATCTTCCTTGCAGATAATCTAGCACCACTGATTTCAATAGTGTTGCACAAAGTTTCAGGTGGGGTATATTTCAAAAAGCCTTCAGAGGTAGCAATAATTTTTTGATATACATTTTAAAAATATTTAGTCTAAGGTACACACTGTATACAGAAACTGAACGTATCCTGCTAAGCAAGACAGATGAGGTATTCAACAGGTTTTAAGAATCACTCAGGAGAGTCTTCTGATTTCTGGAAATCAAGAAACTGCTTTCAGCTGACACCTGGAGACCTCAGGGCAATTGTTACACACCAGCTCCCCTGGTTATTCTGGGCTAACCCACGCACAGCAAGGAACAGACTGCAGAGTGCCTGGCCCTGGTCAGCACAAAGCCCTGTGAAAAGCCTGGGCAATGCTGAGACAGAGTTTTCTGAAAGTGAAGTGCTAAATTACTGAGCACAGATAGCTGGGAGGACTGTTCAGAGTGTGAGGACAGAGATGAGGACTGCATACCCATGTGTATGAAGGTGTTCAGTGGTGTAAGACTGGCTCAGAGAGCAGGAGGCACCTGCCTGATGGAGTGAAGATGTGGTTTGCAACCACCTGTGACTAACTGGCAGTTCTGTCAGCTGTGCACAGGGGCCTCCTTTGAGGAAAACAAACTCCTGCCTTTAGAAAGGAAGCCTAGAACTGCACTAGCACGTAAGAAGAGTGGACAAGCCAGAGGGTGAAGCCTGGCAGTGAATAAAATTGAAAGCATCAACTCATCTCTACAAGACTTCCAACTCCAAACTTCACTCTAAATCCAGAAATGGACAGGATGCATCTCAACATTAAAGAGAAAATATGCATTAGTAGCAATACTGGCATTACTCTCAAGAATTAAAGCCTTGAGAATTACATAAAATCTTCTCTCTCAAAGCTTTCTATTTCTTATTCATAATGTAACCATAGCCATGACTCCAACTACAAACAGATGTCTAAGCACCCCTCTCTACCCAAAGCAATGATAAATATCAGCCTTATTCATTCATTCCTGGGTCTATCACTACCTTTGCTTTTCCAAAACCTCTTCCATAAACTCCAATCCTAATGCTTGTCCTAGTGCTAATGTTATAAACTTTTCCACAGGAATCCCTATGATAAAGGAAGCAAAAAACCAGAAACAAAACAGCCACTGACCTGTTAAGTAATAATGCTGTTTCAAAATCTGAGGCCCAGAATCTCAGGAATGATCACTTTACAAAATCCAGTGGCTTTGTGGCAACCAACAATTAACCTGAGTAATGCAATTTCAGCCTACCAAGACTTAATCTTAAGAACAATCCAAAGTATAAGAGACAATCCCTGTGCTGAAACCAGAAATAATTATCATTACCCTGAATACAACAGCTTTTGGCCCAGTGGCATTGCTTTCTTCTAAATAGGAGGGTACTGCACAAGAAAGAAATTTGCTTCCCAAGTGTTTACTCTGCCACCATCCCCAACCCCAGCTACATGCCACAGCGTAAGCTAGACCTGCATGATGCAATTATTTCCCTCTCACAGAACACGAGGAATTGTAGGATCCAGGAAATAAATAGGTGGGGTGTCTCTGTAGCTGCCTATATCCTAACCTTTACCCCATTCAGACAGCTTGTTCAATTACTCAGGATTTTTTAAATTGATGATAATGCTATAGTAGCAGTATCTCTGTTTTCTACAAAAAAAAAAAAAATGAAGCCAGTTGATGAATGGAAGCATTTAGAGAATCAGAAAGCAGCTGACTTGCTCTGAAATATCAGACCTTTCTCTGCTGCAAGATGTGGAAGCAAACAGCAAAGAAGACACAAGAGAAGATTAGACATCCATGTGATTTTTACTAGAAGGACAGGGGCAGTTAACCTCGTGTCATCCAACAGCATTTCATAAATCAGTGAGCTGTGTATTTCACAGAACACTCCCTCTTTAGCCCTTGTCATAGTTGTCCACTCCATCCTTTGTGATGGTACAAGCAGGGCCTGCTCCTCATATCTCTCTCAGCTGATGACAATCATGCCCATGACTGGGCAGCACCTAAACCACAGGAGCACAGAATGGCTTGGCTTGGAAGACACATTAAAGATTGAAGATCTCATTCCAACTCCCCTGCCATGGGCTAGGACACCTTCCACTAGACCAGGTTACTCAAGGACCCATCCAGCCTGGTCTCCAACACCTCCAGCTGGAACAAGGAGTCCATGATCTCTCTGGCCAACCTCTTCCAGTGCCTCACCACCCTTAGAGTAAAGGATTTCTTCCAAATATCTAACTTAACCCTGCCTTTTTTCAGTTTAAAGCCATTTCCTCTTGTCCTGTCACTATACATCCTCATGAAAAGTCCCTCTCCAGCTCTGCTTAGGTACTGGAAGGGTGCTCCAAGGTCTCCCTGAAGCCTTCTCTCCTCCAGGCTGACCACTGTGTTCAGTTTTGCTGTAAAAACCTCTTCTCACTCTTTCTGGTTGAGGAAAATCTCTCAGCAGAGTATAACATCACTGATTTTCATTTTGACTTGCACAATGTGGAGCTGATCCTGAGACAAGTACTTTAGCTCTTCCACTGCTCCTCCTTTATTTATACTGTATCACTTCCACCTGAGAAGACTTTTTTACCCAGAGCCACCTACCAGCAGAGCCCTGCACTAGTTGGCTGCTGTGCCTCCTCCTCCTCAGGGAACTCCACCCTTGGTGGGATCACTGAGGGTGGTTCCATGGCGTGTGGCAGAGGCTCTCACACAGCTGGGATTTTGGCATTGTCCTGAACTAGTCTGAAGGTAACCATTATGTCTTGCATTTAGCAATGACCTAAACCTTTGCTGGAAGTGCTTTTCTTGCGTGATTGGACAAAAAGCAGCACGGTATTTTAACTGATCATGGCAGGGCTGCAGAACTCTGCAGGATGTGCAATCCTTCATCTGCCAGAACACAGCAGCTGCTCTGTGGCACCCTCAGGGCTCTTCCAGAGCCATACTGGCCGACTGCACAGCTCAGCTTTCTCTCTGAGGAGGGATGTCTGAAGACAAACCTTTCACCTGCATGATGTGCTCTTGCATTTTCTAATTAGGATTGTCATGCAGAAAGGAAAATCTAATTCACAGAAATCAATTTTTGTGAAAATGACAGTGGAAGAGAATGTGCAAAGGACATCCTGGGTCTACTACCTTATTCTGGGCCTGTGTTAATTTACTCTGCTCATCTTGCATGCCATGCACACCTGCTTTCTCTGACTGGGGCCCTGCCAGTTTCTGAGGGGCAAGAATTGCTTCTGCCTTAGGTAGCACCGTGCAACTCAAGTGTGATTGCAACACAGACAAGGGCACTGCTGTCCCCCAAGTGATGATGAGCCCCAAGTGCAGGGATTTAGCTGCACCTTCTGTTGGATGTAACACAGCTCTTGAACCTCTCTAGTGGTGCTTTATCCATGGGTTAGCTATGTGAGATTTGGTTAGCTTGGAATGTCAGTTTTTGACTGTGATACCTGTTCTAGGGTGGATCAGGATTTCCCTTAAATGGATGAAAGTTTAATAAGGGAAAGCATCAGCCTTTAACAGTTGAATTTGGTGATATTAAAGGTCTTTCCATCCTAAATGACTCCATGATTGTAAATTAAGATCTGGCTACAATCTTAAGAAAGTTGCAGTTGAAGTACTGAGTCTGTTTTGTGAATTCTCATGCTGCCACAAACCTGTCAGCTCCAATGTGTCTGCAAAATCACACCTTGAGTATTTCTGTGTGGAGTGCAAGCCATGAAGCAAACAAACAACAAAAAATCAAGGGAGGAAAGTAATGTTCAGGATACCTCAGCACAAATGACAGCAGAGCAGCTGTCTCTGTCAACTGACCAGTCTCATATCATTTAACTAGTGACTCCAAATTGATCTGATTCTTTAACTTTGACTCAGGCCTATATTCATGAATCACTTTCCCTACTGCACCTTCCTGGCCCATGTTTGTCCAAGGGGAAATGTAAAGAAGATCCTCACCACCCCGTAGGCCACCGTGTCTGAGTACATCCTCATCTCTGGATACACGCTGACAAGGTACCACCTAAAGGTCTTGCACTGCAGCTTCTTCCTCAGAGCCTTCCTCTCGGAAATATCTCCAATATCAATTCCAGAGTCCTGCACATAAACAAAGGGCAGAAAAAGCCAGAGAGACATCAGTGATACACTTGTGTGTGAACTAAACACCCAGAATCTCCCTCACTGCAGAATCACAGAATAAACTGAGTTGGCAGAGGCCTGTCAGGATATGGAGCCCGACTCCTGGCCCTACACAGCACCATCCCGAAGAGTCAGACACAGTTCTGACCTGTGACAATAACCAGGTTTTGGCTGTGAAGTGAGTCTGCTACCCACACACACCCCAGAAGTGCCCCAGTTAAATATGACACAGGTCACCAAGGCAGGGTCTCTTTCACAGTCTGCTTTGGTGAGTGGGACTACCCCTGTTGACTCCAGTGGGGTTTAGATCCAGTTTCCAATGAATATCACTGCTGATCTCTAATTTCCTGGCACTTTCCAAATCCAAAAGGAATTGGCAGGAGGTAGCAAGGTGCCCTAGAAACACGGGCACTGCTGGTGCCCACTGTGGCCTATTCATCAGTGTATGGCACTTCCTGGCCGTTTCTGAAGCCTGGGTTACTGCTTGACTGCAAAGAGCAGAAGCTCTGCTCACCTCTCTCAAACAGCACTTTTTAAAGTTCTTTTGTAATGTAAAAAGACAAGTTTGTTATTTTTGATAGAAGCAATTGCTGAATATTCTCTCCCATAATTTTTATTCTCCTTTTCATTTCTGGCTAACCTAGTTTCCACTTTTCATAAGAGCAGATCACAAAGCATGACTTCCATCAAGGGCCCGTATATAGAAATCAGTAATTTATCACATCAAAATCACACAGCAGAAATTTTTAGAGAGGGATCTAAGTGCAAATCTGTGGCTGCTCTTGACAGGAAGTAAAATGAGACATTTTGCTCCACACTGTGCTCTACGACTTCTGCCCACGAGCAAAACACAGGATAAATACATTTTCATAGGGAAATCTTATCATCTATCTCCTTAAACAACAGCCTTTACTGGGCCATAAATACCCCAAAGATTTTTTCAGCCATGAGACAAGATTTAAAAAGAAAACATTGAAAGCACTGAATTTTCTCAGTTACACACCACAGAGGTATCTGTATGAGTATCTACATTTCTGAGCTGCCGAGGCAACCACTGCATCCCACAGCACTGAATTAATGCTTATCTGGACAAAGTATACTTTATTAGGGAAGCATTTTCTAACTAAAGTAAAATTGACTCCCACACTGGCAAAGTACACTAAAAGTACTTTAAAAAGGAAACTGTGATCTGGCATACACAGATCACACATAACAATTTTAAAAATGGTGACCACCCCCCTTCTCAAGCCCTACGTCATTCGTAAAACTTTATTATGTGGAAATGCTCCTTAAGCGGCATTTTTATTTCTGAATTTTGCAGCAAGTGACTACACCAAGAGGCTGCAGGGTGCTGAAAGGCAATGAATGGATCTCATGAACAGATCCTGCCCATGCACCACTCTGGCTGCCCTTGCCAGTGGATCTGCCACTGGTGTGGAGGAAAAGGAGAGGGCCAGCACACAGCATTCCATTTCAAGCATTCACCAGGCTTCCTGGGATCAAGGGCTAAGCTGGTCCACTGCCTCCCAAATCCTTTCTCATGCAACCCTGAAGGCACCAGTGCCTGCGCCCTCACAGTTCACAGTGTAAGAAAGAGCATCAAGGGTCTCAGTAACCACATCCTTTCATGCAGCTGGAGAAGAAAAACAGCTCACATGTAACCCACTGGCTTTATCACCACCAATGAAAGAGTGTATTCCTCAAAGCTGAGAATATGATGGGGAAAAAAACCCAACAAACAAAGCCAGAAGCACAGGCAGAACACATGGAAAGCACAGTTCTTCACTCTTTCCTCTGTGTTTCAAGTGCTTTTCTGAATCTATTTATCCAAGCGTCAGTGATGCAAAAGTCACTATGGCAGCGGAGGTCTCCGTTTGAAGCCCTCAGTACTTCAGAGAGAAGCCTGCAGAGATCCCAGGAGGGCAGTCACAGCACACTGCAAAATGAGTCTGACTCCTTTTCATTATTATTATTAGCTCTCAAAGACTAAAACCTTTGGACATATCTGACTTCTCAGAGAGCTGGGAATTCTCCCATGGAAAAAATCAGGTCCCGTGTTTAACATTTTGGAACAACATATTTCATGGAAAGTCCTGAAAGTGTAACTGAATACATTTCTATTACCTACACAGTCCAATACCAGTATTCATTAGAGAATGAGTAATTCTCTCTCTTCCAGAGAGAATTACTCCTGTAGTTGTCCAGTTACAATTTCTCTTTGCATTCTTTATTAAAGAATATATATTTTTTATTATTTTTAATATTGTGATATATTGTGATACTGAGAAATATTTTATTAAAGGAAAACTAACCTGCCCTTTAATTTAAGTCTGGGCTGTTTGCTTTCGCTGTAATGATGAGAGCTGTACTCTGAGTTAAACTCCAAGTTCACCAGAGCCACGCTTCCCAGCTTCTGTGTGGAAACAATCTACTCACACAGATTCTGAGTAAGTGCAGTCCCCTTGCTCTGAGCCCATCAGCTCATAGCTGTTCACAGACTAAATACCACTGACTACAGAAAGGAAGAACTGCTACAATCCAGCTGAACTCTGAATGGCCATCTGACATCATCTCCTCAATACACTGGAGCAAGCAGTGCTCATCCATGGAACAGAAACCAGGACAAGAAGTCCAGCAGGGAGTTGCAGCAGGGTTCTGCAACACGTCATGACACCCACCAGCCACCCTCACTCTGAGGTGAAATGCTTATCAGCACCCCACACTCACATCAATAGATGTCAACACCCCCTGGCAGGTCTCTCCTCACAAATCTGGTGGAATTATAGCTCTCTGTGATGGTAAATAGGAGACTCATTCAAATTAAGATGTGCAATGTAGATTTGATGGGTATTTTCCCCCCGTATTTCTGCAGCTACTAGTTTAAAATATCCACGAAGAGTCATCAGTGAAGAGAATAAACTCGACAAGAAATCAATTTGTACAAACCTGAAGACAAAAAAATTATTCTAGAATAAGACACAACTACATGTATATGTTTATATGCAATTGTGCATGTATAGGCATACACCTTATGCCTGTACGTGAGACATAAATACACACACACATACAAAATCCTACCAGAAAATCCCAGTTCAGGGTAGGAACCAAAACCAAAAGGATCTAAAGCCTGGGAGCAGAGGTGTCTGTGCCTCACCTCCTGGGGTATGTTCCAGGCCATGTAGACATGGCTCTTGAACTCATCCATCCAGACCTCGGCCACCCTGAGCGCGTTCCTGCGGACGTGCGCGGTCAGGTCCTCCGTGTAGGGTTTGTGTGCTCGCTCGATGTGGGCAATCCTGGAGCAGGGCAGCACCTCCACGCTTCCTCCACACTGCCACACCTAGCAGGGAAAGAGAACAGGACATGCTGCTAGTGGCAGCTCCCTACGGCACTGCTGGCCTCCAGCAAACACACTGCCAGTGTTACAGAGGGGAACAGCCACTCCAGGCTCGCTGGACTTCACAGAGGTTGTGACTGGAGAGTTATCACCCTGCTTTACCATGAATTATCATTGCTACTTAACCTTACTACAGAGTTGCTACATCACCAGTAGTCTCTCATCTCACTCTGCCTGGACCAATTCAGTTGTTCTCCAGATTATTAATACAATTATTTATAGGACATTCAAAACAGTAACACCTGGCTCAAGTTTTAAACCTTGCAGGACTTTTCTCTGAGGTTCTGCACAGCCCAGACCAGACCATACATGCACTACCCAGAATCCCAAACTAGGCAGCTTGTCACAACAGGGGAACTAAGCCAAGCAGCTTTTTAAGACAGCTGAAGTTTCAGGTTCTATGAAGACAAGGAATACAAATGCATCTTACACTTCACTTTGGACGTGGCTGAGAAAGGACCAGGTCTATTCCTTTTGAGGAGTGATGAAGACTGAGACTGCCTAATGAAAACGTTGTGTGAACAATTTCATCAGAAACTACTCTTAGAATAGGCTTTTTAATGAGCTCTGCCTGCTCAAAGAGATTTCAGTGTTGCCCACTACCACAACTGAGCTAAAGTACACAACATTAATCACAATTATTGCTTTCATTTCTGATTTACTCTTTCTGCTTTCAACAAAAGAGAAAACCACTTTGGCAAACTTAAGAGTCAGTGAACTACATGAGTAATTTTACATAGCAGCTCTTTTTCTGTGTACCTTGTATTATGTAAGCTCCCTAACAAGATCAGGACAGCCCATTCATAATGGTTGAGTGGATGCTGCTCAGGTGGAAGCCCAGATGTACCCAAACTGTTTGATCCTGCTGAACAAGTACCTGGGTGTCCCAGAGGCAGGTGTACTCACTGAGAAGTGACAGAGTCTGCCTTGTGATACTGCCAGCACAGACTCCTGAGGCTTGGTACCTCATGCTAAGAGAGCAAAAAATGAGAGCAAGGGTGCTCCCTCCTTGTACACTCATCCAGGGGATCATATTCTGGTCTCCCTCCTGGTGGCCAGGGATGTGGGCTGGCAGAACATCCTGTTCTCATCTCAGGCCCCTCAGATCTGTCCACCCTATAGGCATATGCTCTACTAAGGAGGCACTTTGTTCAGTCATTCATTTTATATATTTAGACATCTGGCTTGAATACAGCATTTAGGCATTTGGCAGCTCCTGAGACCAGAAAATGTGGCATGAATTCAGAATGTTTACAAAGCTTTTTCTGAACTGGTGCCTAATTGCATTCAGCATATGCTGGGAGAAGAGACAGAGCCCTGGTTTGCAGAGCTAAGGGAGCTAAGCCCTGAACCTGCTGTACTGTCAAAAAGGGAGCTGAAAAGACTTCAGCACATCTCTGTGTCCAGAACTTGGAAGACCATTACAGTAAATAAACAGAACCATTATCAAAGTCAGGGCAAAACTGAGATGATCATAAATATTAAAAAATAAATATGCAATTGATCTGGCACAAGAATAAACAATTCTGGAAACAACATTTGTGTCCTGTTTTTCTAAGTGTCATATTAAGTGGGCAATTCAGTTTAGTGATCTGACAAAAATAATGGTTTGTCAAACATTTAATTATAAATGGTCCAGCTACATCTCCTAATAAAGATTAAATGTGAAGTACCACCAGGCTGTGCTCACAGAATGCCTGCTTTCAGTCCAAGTCATTTCTCAGTACAGCATGGACATCCAGCTATAAATTGTTTCAGAGTTACTCACCGTACACTGCCTAAATTAGTACCCTAAGAGACAAGGCAGATGTAGAGATGGCCCTAACTCAGCCCAGCACAGGGCAATTCACAAGACACAGGCACTGGGGACTCTGTCCAGCCTCTGCTCATTCCACCCAGGGATGGCCTCCAGCCAAGGCAGCAAGTGAACACCAAACCTTCTGTGGGATTTTCAGAGCTGGGTCTCAATGCCATCTTGATAACAAGTTGAGCCAAAAAATTCACAGCCTACAACAAGCTGAATTTCCAAGCAAATTTCTAGGAACTGAAATTCAGAATAGGAGAGTCATCTGTAATTTTAGCATTGATTCAGTTATCAGGAAACTCTGATTTGACTTTATAATGAAGTGACATGTTATCAAAAAACCACTTGAGATGACCAAGTCTTTAACAGAGTTTGCAAGTAAGAATTACCCACTACCTGAATAAACACCGATTAATCAATTCCAGTGGCCACTCCTTTTTCCCAGACACTGTGAGTCTCTGTTCTATTTTCAAAGACTAATTAATTTCTATCAATTAATTAGCTATCAATACAGAACTGCTAAGTTGCATTAAATGGTTTCAAAACCATATTATTTCTAAGCAAAAAATCTCCTAAAATCCACAAAAATTAGCTGCAGCACTCGACAAGGAGCATGACCTCAGATACAGGCTATGAAACCTTGCTGAGTGGAAGCAGAGGCAGTGCTCTAAAAAGGCAGAAAGAACAATCCTGGCATGCTCAGCTGGTCACACCTGGGACAAGCCAATGGCCCTTCTTGCTCCCAGTGCTCCTTGCCAGTGGCATTACAGTCTGGCAAGAAATCTTTTACCCAAATGTTTCACTGCATTTAGGGAGTTGTAAGTTGTTAAAAAAAACCCCAAAACAACAAATAGAAATGTAGGTTAGCAGGCATTAAAGTGGGACTTTCAAATGACATGAGGCTCTCTGGAATCTCATGGAAGTCTGGATCCCCAGCCCCCTGCAATACCCAAAATCTCCAGTGGAGGAACGAAGGGTGTTGCTATTCACACACTAAACACCAAACTGAACCCCATGTATGAACACTCAACAATAAACATCATTCATTGCTGCAAAAAGCATCAGGGGTTTTTATATTCTTCTCTGATTATATTTTAAATAATGGAATTTCTTGCAGTTTCTTTCCCTTCTAGACCAACTGTCCACTTGAATCTGAGCACTCCTACCTCCCCCCACCTCTTTCACTCATGTACATTAATCCCTGGTGCTCTAAGCATTGTGTTGGAGCTGTTGTGGACAGCTGCATGGTTTTTCAAGAGAAAAAACTTGAGATGGTATAAATCTCACATCAGAAGGGCACAGGTAAGACTAACTAATTACCCTGAACAAATACCTTTCAGTCAGATACAATGTTTACATTTTTTATAAATTAATATTTTAATACTAAGAAATGTATTGTCTCAAAGACTCTGCTTAGAGGGAAGTTGAGAAGCCTTTTAGAGTGGCCTGTTCTTCATCTAATGAAGTTCCTGTAGACAAGAAGGAATAGCAATTGAGGGGTTCCTGCCTTGCAGCTTCACACATTTCCCCTGGGGATTTTGCCGCTGTTTTTTGCTGTCACTAGCAATCTTTATTCAGGCTTTAACCACACTGAATAGCACCCTTCTAGTTTTCCAGCACTGCTGTTTTATGTGATGGCTATAAATGCATACAAAAGTTAAAAATCAGTAGAGCTTTTTCAAATTATCACCCATGACTTTAGCAAGAAATCTGAAGATAAAAGAGCTTCAAAGACTTTTTTCAACCACATGGGATGGTTTGAAGTAAAATGTTATATCTCTGAGCATACTGTGGCTGCAATCTGTAATACTTAATGACTAACCTGCTTGTACAAATTGAAAGGAACAAACTTGATTAATTTCCTAAACCATGGTTAAAAGGAAATTCAGCAACTTTTCCTGTTGCACATGGAGAACATTTACCTATGATAGGCAGGTGGTGGAAATTACCAGCAATAATCTTAACTTCCTGCCAAATCTCAAAACATACAGATGCAGTTGTAAAAAATAACATATGCTTTCATCACTGTGACACAATAAATAGTAATTCACATGTCATGCTGTAAAAGCATCAATTGCCAAACTGTACCAACAAGTCTCAGACCTTGCCTTAGACAGTTTTGAAGTGTGAGGGTCTGTGTGCTTTTGGGAGCACTTTCCATGACTGCTGGAGTCTCAACAAGGCAAAAGGTTTTCTCTTGCTCTGGAGGAATTTCTTGAGGTCCTGGTCCTGCTGTTTTACCTTGCAAAAACAGTCTCTCAGGAAAAGAACACAGCAACTGGAGTTTCCCTTCCAAAGAGCTCCGAGCCCACTTCAGTGCATTTTCAGTGCTCCTTTCCAAGACAGCCGGAGAAAGGGCTCTTTATTCTTCAATTTCCTCAGGAGGTTCATAGATTTGGTACAGCCCCAAGAAGGGCTTAGAGGGATTCCTCGTCTTGAAACGGTTCCCTGTTCCTTCATCACTACCAAAAGGTAGTAAAATTCCCTAAAAAAATTCAAGGTCCAAAGGGACAGCAGCAGTGCCAAGGTGAACACCTACAGAGCTGGAAGACTAAAATCAGCACTTCCCATGGCCTAAACTAAACAAATCAAAGGAGAGATGACAGGAACAGTAAATGAATTACAGTAAATGAAAACAGAATCTGTTGGGGGAGTGAGGGGGAAAGGGAGGAAACTCCCTGTTAAATCTTCAGTTGTTGTGGCTTACGTGGACACTCTGCCCAAGCTCTAAGCACTTCACATTGCTAATTTACTGAATTAATGACTGCACTAATTAATTCACTCAATTTACTGAAAGTTGACTTGCACATCGTTACAACCGTGGCCCCAGATCTGTGAGAATTTATGTCCACCAAGGTGAAAGCAGCACCAGAGAGCAAACAGAAACCAGCTCTCCACCCTGGGAGAGCAGCCCAAAACCAGGCAGAGGACACGGGCGGTGGCACAGCAGCCCAGCTGGGACTCCCCCTCTGCTGAAGGGGCACAGGGCCTGGGCATGGGGCAGTGCAGGGGGAGGGCACAGGTGAGGCAGCTGCAGGAGCAGCAACACTCCAGGTGCCTTCTCAGAGCAATCTGCCAAGTCCTGAAATCCCTGTCCCCTGCTCCCAGCAGGGATCCCACAGCACCCACAGAGCCCTGTGTCACCCACGCCTCCTCACAGACACCCAAACCAATCTGGTCACAGGTTTCTTAAGGCCAGTTCCAGTCACACCTGGAAAGTGTCTTTCACTACATGATTTAGTAAATCCTCCCCAATTTCATTTACATGTATTTGAATTTGCATATTTAATCAAAACAATCACAACTCTGAAGCCGATCCCTCTCTTGAATATTTAATTTATACTTCATTATAAAATAACACTTCTTCATTAGAGGTTTCTTTTTATCTCTTTAATCACTGAGTGTTCTTTTTATGTTATAGAACCTTAATCTAATAAAAAAATAAACCCTACCAGTCATTGAGCAGTTTATTAGCATGTACTGCATTCATTAAATTTACACAGACCATGCAGTTTCTCCAAGAGCTGATGTGACCTTGTTTGATACCATCACTTCATCTGGACTGCACACAAAAACCTTTTAATAATTAAGTGATTTCTCAAAAAGTTGAAGTAATTTCTAGCTTCTGTGAAGGTTGCAAATTACAAAATTAGAAGTGCTCATTAAAGATGCCCTGAAGTTAACAAAACAGAGTCAGTGTAAATTAATTACCACTGTGGATACAAACTAATTAGTTACTAGTATCTTTGAAATATATTTTTGGGAACAATTTATTGTAAAAACTACTTGTGAATCTTGTCAGCCTTTGTCATTACCATTAATTGTTTACTGATAACCAGTAAGGAGCTCAATGTTTGACAGACAAGTATGAAAACGCTGTTTTCATTCAAAACCATATCATTTTGAATCTGCATCTTTATTTTGGGAACTTGACAGGTGACTGCAGAAAGGACAGGGAGAGTTGTCAGACACAGAGGTGACTGAAATCAGTGTTCACATTTCGAGTTGCTGTCAGTGGGTTTTGGTCACACCCTGGAAGTTTCTGGACTGTCGTGCACACTTGTGGGGTATTGGTCTCTGTAGAGCTAGAAACTGCACCCACTGGATGAAACATGTTAATAGTTTTTTAGGTCGTATCTCCACTGAATTCAGATAACCGTCACTAAATATTCCTGATCATCACACAGTCCTGTCGTACTTTCAGGTAAACTTACTTCTTTGTATGTAAGAACAGCCTTTTTTCATAACCAAGCTGATATTTTAATGTGAAACTGTAAATAACCTACAAAAACACATCCCCACAATCTAAAAGGCTTTTTAAAAGGAAAATAAAAGACTTTAACATAACTAGAGCTGCTCTTCATTTTTAAAATGTAAATTACCCCTTAAATCTAACTTTTGAAGTCATCATTAATTGCCTCACAGGCCTCATTTTACATTAACTGTGCCTTCATAAAACACTCATTGAAAACCTAACACATGTAAAGATTCTTCTCAAATTAAATTGTCATTACTTTTCTTCCTCTTTTATCTAATTGCTTCATTATATACTTTTTAAATTGTTTTGTTCTGCAGGGATTAATTTTACATGTATCTTCATGAGCTGTGAAACTGTTCCAGTGCACTGTAAAACTCCACGGGGCGTGCTGCTGGTTTCAGCTGCAGGAGCCATTCTGCACCTCTGTCACTGGGAGATAACACATGTCAAGGGTCACTGCAGGCTTGTCCTCCACTCAGGTCTCCTCCAAACGTGCCTATCTCATTGCAGGCACAGTAAATAACCCACACACCCATCACTGCATCGCCAAGTTTCAGTTATGAACAAGAAGTAAAAGAAATCACGTTTTGTCTTTAAAAGAACAAAAGCAGGAGACTGAAGAACAGGATCACCACTGGTTTAGTATTCACGGGGCCACCTTTTATGGTTTTAGCTTTCTCTCCCTTACCACAGCCACACTTGGCTTCATCAGTCTTGTTCATCTTGCCCTGTGCCTAAAGACTTGGGCATAGAATACAACGTGCTGAATAGGGAGGACCCACAAGCATCATCCAAGTCCAAGCCCTGGCCCTGCACAGGACACTCTGAGAGCCACACCACGTGTCTGAGAGCACTGTCCAAACACTTCCTGAACTCTGCCAGGCTTGGTGCTGTCACCACTGCCCTGGGGAGCCTGTTCCAGTGCCCAAACACACTCTGTGAAGAATCCTTTCCTGATATCCAACCTAAACCTTCCCTGACTCAGCCTCAGGCCATTCCCCTGTCACTGTCACCACAGAGCAGAGATCAGTGCCTGCCCCTCCTCTTCCCCTCACAAGGAAGTTGTAACTGCACTGAGGTCTCCCCTCAGTGTCCTCCAGGCTGAGCAGACCCAGTGCCCTCAGTCCCTCCTCACACAGCTTCTCCTCCAGACCCTTCATCATCTTCACTGCCCTCCTTTGGACACTCTCTAACAGTTTAATGTCTCTTTTATATTGTGGCAGCCAAAGCTGCCCCAGCACTGGAGGTGAGGCCACCCCAGCCCAGAGCAGAGCAGGACAATCCCTGCCTTGCCCAGCTGTGATGCCCCCAGGCCAGGGCTGGCCCTCCTGGCTGCAGGGCACTGCTGATCCACAGTCAACTCGCCCTCAACCAGCACCCCCTTTCCATAGGGCTGCAGCCCAAATTCTATCAGTATCATTAAAGACTGAGGCAAGAGCTCCTGGAGAATTCCTTGTTCAGCCAGGCTGGGCTTTTGCCTCACTCACTGGACTTCCAACACAAGGTGCTGTCACACACCTCAAGGTATCTGGCCTTCACACCTGGGACCTGAACGTGCTGGATCCATCCTGGTGACCCCATCTCAGCCATCCACTCACTTCTGTACCACCACAACAACCCCTTGCTCTCCCACACTGGTCTTCCTCCAATCTTTGCTGGATTACTAAATCAGTCTTGCAACATTAAAATCACTCAATGGAATTGAATTCTAGAGATAAGCCACAAATACAGAATCTTCCCAGCTTGGGCATGAAGCCTTGGAATACTGGAAGGTACAATGGCAATGACACCATGCCATGACTTGGAAGTGCAGGAAGGCATTAAACAGGACACTAATAATGCACTAATTAATTTGCATCTCACCTGAGTCCATTGATTTGTAAGCGTATATTGAGTTAAACTGTTTTACTTCTTCCCACACCACTACAAATAACCATTTGCTCTCATAAAACATCAAGATACCTATATTACTTCCCAGTTGGTAATGTGCAACCACACATGCACAGTTGGTGAAAAAACATTTGTGAGAAATCTCCAAGTGCCTCTGCATCCCTCCTTGTAGCTTACAGTGATGCCTCGTGTCAGCTGCTGCTGGAATACTTTCCTTTCCTGTGAGAGCAGCTAATAAAATGTTCTCTCCCCAGAAATAGCAAAACCACAGAACTGATTCCCTGGTAGTGTCTAATTACACATGCTGCAGCTGCAGGTTACCTGCTGAGGCATTCATGGGCAGAACAGGGAGAAAAACAATTATTCCAATGTAGGAGTGACTGAAACCAGAACAAACCAAAAAAAGCCAGTTCCTGATAATGTCATGACTGGCAGAATTTGGAGACATGACAATTCCTTATTTTATTCTCAATAGAGGCTGTCTTTTTTAACCTGTTGGAATGACAACCCTGTAAACAGAGAATTTTGGTCTGTGTCATCTTGGGACTCAGATTGTTAACACAGTGAGGTACTTTGCAAAACAAAACTAACCTCGGGAATGATCCTGTGCACCCTGATAAGCCACTGCTGGTTACACAGGGTGCTAGGCAAGTGCTTAGGCCATACCTGCACTGCTAAGGAATTATTTTTGTCTTGGTGAAGGTGTGGGCTGTTAAAAGCATTGGCTACATCTTGTAAGAAGTAGCATTTGGTCAATTTTTACAATTTTTTTTCTTTCAGGCTTCAATTTAGAAATAGTCTCCTCTTAATTCATAAGATGGAAAAAGGCAAAAGAAACTTCTCTCTGTTTAAAGCTTTAATGCAAAGTTAA
Source organism: Nicator chloris (assembly GCA_013400495.1). Classification (NCBI taxonomy): domain Eukaryota; kingdom Metazoa; phylum Chordata; class Aves; order Passeriformes; family Pycnonotidae; genus Nicator; species Nicator chloris. The sequence goes on from WAAE01018770.1 coordinate 129,487, forward strand.
AGAGCAATCATTATCTGAAAAAGCAGTATTTAAAAGTTATCTCAGAGTAACAACTGAGGATATTTCTATTTCAGACTTCTCAGCCCTTTACGTTTACACATCACCAACCTTGTACTGTGGAGCAGCCCTTGTGAGCACCAACTCAGGATGTTTTCTGTACAGCAAGTCACTCCCTGGTGGCAAAGGATATTGGCCTTCTTACTGAAAACAAGCTAAAAACATGCCTTCAAGGCTACAACAAGGGATGATAGCTGCAAGTGCAAGGATGGGAAACGTCTCGGTTCATCTTCCTGAGGCGTATTCGGGGAAGATCTCCATTGCTCAGTGGAGGGCCATGAAGGGAGGCCTGGCAGCCAGGACAGACAGGGACAGCAGGCACACATGACACATCCACTGCTCTCTCCCCATGCAAACAGTTCCACAACACAGCAGCTTGGTGAAAAACCCCCTCACCCTCTTTGTTCATTTCTACATAGACATTTCTACCTCTTGGCACACCAGCCTGTCCCTCTGCCTAACAAAACAGCTTGGGAGGCAGCACGGTAAATCACAAACTGCTGAACATTAAGATTAACCCTGCATTTAAAAGAAAAGAAAACTTACTGAAGCAGAGGTGTTGAGGGGCAGCAGGTGTGGGGCAGAGCCCTGTGCTGGCAGAGCCAAAGCACGGATGAGCTGCTGCGAGAATGAGAACAAGAGCACGGCAAGGAGAAGGAGAAAGTGTAACCCAGGGCAGCCTGTGTGCCGTGAAACTGCACTGCAGCTTGAACACTGCTGGTGCACTTTATCATTACTCTCAACCTAAACCCAAAACACAGCACTGCACCAGCTACCAGAACAAAAGTATCTCCACCCCAGCCAAGCCCAGGACAACTGTGCAAAGGCTCTCCTTAATAAAATCAGACATCTGCTTACATGCAATGTAGGCACAGTTCCATGTAATTCATGGTCTGTGTTAGGAACACTGACAGGTAAAACTGCTGGAAACTTCCAGGGAAAGAGGAAAAAGGGCAAAATGTTTCCAGATATATATGGAGATTTGGGGGCAAGTGTAAATATCTCCACTTGCTTGTGATTTACAAAAAGAACACTCTCCCAAGGGTGATATTTTAAGAAAGATCTCAAGTGAGAAACAATCAGACACTGTGGATTGGAAATGGCTGGATCATGTAAGCAGCCATCAGAATCCATGCACCAAATGGGTGAGACTCACTCAACTAACAGGCAATGAAAAATCATGACCCCAGAAGTATGGGGTGGGGTGGAGGTTAAAGAAAAAACAACATAGGTAAGACCCAAAAACACATTAAAAACCCCAAACAAAGAGCAAAACAAGACCCACCCCAAAACAAACAAATAAACAATGGAAGTAACTTCTGGAATTTCAAAAGCAATAGATCAGAGAGAAGCATGCTAGACTTCACATCTGCTTGCTCTGCCACAGAGGGACCCTAATGTATGGAACATACCCCACTGAACACTGGGACTATTTTCTGCTCAAAGAACTCATTTCTCCATCTCTATTCATTAACTGCATTCCTCTAGCTCTCCACCAACAGAAAGAGCATCAGCTTCACAAAAGGTCTGCAGACAAACCACCAGACTAGCAAGAAATGAAGCAATTCATTTCCCTACAGTGATACACTGTACAAAAGTAGCGTGCCATACTCAAACTACAGATGCAATTTTCCTCCTGGGTCAGCTGATGTAAAGTCTTGATATAGCATTGACTGGGAACAAGACCCAATCCTTTTCCCTTCAAGAGCTTTTACTTTCTAATAAAATTTCCTCTTACCCACTTAACAGGGCCGTTATATCCTTGTGAACATGAACTCATCTGCAAGCAGGAAGTCTTTGTGACAGAATCACTCTAAGTCACAGCCTGGGCTTGCATTTCCTTGATTCTAATGATGACTTAGTCTGGGACCTGGGACAAATCACTGAGTATTTGTTAAGGCATCCCTAAAAGTGGCAGAAGTAACTTCTTGTAACAGGTATTTGGGAGCTTTATCAAGCATGTAGGCTGCTTTGAAAGACTAAAGGATTGCTACAGGGTTGCTTTTGATAGAAAATCTGACTTCAGTAGGAATTGGAAGAGACCTTTAAGAAGCCTCCTGCAAACTAAACTTGGACCATCCAAAGCAGAAACTGATTGCAGTTGATTGCAGAGGATTTGCAGGGTCTTCCATGGCCACAAGAACTGCTTGTGCAGGCACAACCCAGAAGCTGAGCCCAAATGACACTGAGAAACACCAGCCTTACACTCACATTCTTCTTCCACTTTAGGCAGTTACCAACACAGTTCCTGCTTGGTCACATGGACAGGAATATGATTCCAATTTGTCCTCCAAAAGCACACTTAAGTCCATTCAACTGGGAATGATTGAACATAAACCAAAAAGAAGCACCACTTACGCTAACCTGAATTTACAAATACGATGCTGCTTCACAGTAAATGAATCTTTTAAAAATCCAAGTTAAAATGACTGAACTGCTCAATGAGGATTCTATCAAGCCTTGCATCAACCAGCCTGCCTTTTTTGTCTTATGGGGCAAATAAATAGCTTTGCAAGAAAATGTTTGCTCGAGGAGTAAATAAAGTGTTTCTTTTAAGAATCAAATGCATGCGGGTTTTGAACTCATCTGTCAGCTCCTAGCTCAAGGCAAAAGATCTCTATTAATATTTATTTAATAATATATGTCTAGTATTTTACAAATGCTGTTACAAAACCACAGACAAGGGTAAAAATCTTAGAAGTTAAAACACTATTCAAAACCCAAGACCAGCAGAGCTGAGTAGCGAAACAAAGTCTTCAGAATCAAGAGAATAATCCCCCAAAGTCCTGTTTTCTGTGGCTTGTTATGTTTTACCAACAATGGATACTTCAAATACAGTTTCCAACAGTTGGGGATTTTCTTGCACTCATGTAATACAAATAACTAGATATTTGTGAGGATGACGAGGTGACAAAAATAACTCCTGGGTGAGGATAGTGGGGAACGTCTCCATTTCGTCAGGGTCGAATTCCTCAGCGTGGTTTTACATCCTCTGGACCAAAATCAGGAATAGAAGGGCATGGGACCATGTTCTACTTACCATGTTTGACATAAACAGGTAGCTCAAATGATCCAAACACCTGCTGCTATTTCTGCAGTCAAAAAGAAACTCTCTAGTTCCTCTAGATGTTTGCTCTTACAAGCTTATGCAAAAACATTCCCTAGCAGGCCATTTGGGACAGACTGTGTCTGCTTGTCTGTTACCCTGAGTGACAATGCTTATCACACAGCAGAATACTAGAAAAATCTAGATACTTCTTCAAAAAAAAGGAAAAGGGCAATGAAAGATGAGGTACAGTGAGCAACTGGGAGTCATGGATTGGAGAGCAGCATTTTCAAATGGAAACATTAGTTACTGCACTACCATTGTAATTATAACAATAATTAGTAGTTCTTTGGAGAACAAGTGACTGTTTTGGTGAAGTGATTCATCATTGGCCCCACAGCTGAAAGCCACACAAGTGATCCAGAGCTGTTCAGTGCCCAACCACCCTCTGGGTGAAAAACCTTTCCTGATACCCACCCTAAACCTGCTGTGATACAACTTCAGGCCATCCCTCGGGTCCTGTCACTGCTCACCAGACAGGAGAGACCAGTGCCTGCACCTCTACCTCCCCTTGTGAGGATGTGCAAGACCACAAGGAGGTCTCCCCTCACTGAGTCTCATCCTTGTATGATCTCGGGCACACTGGGGATTGTGAGAGGAGCTGGTAATAAACTGCTATAAAATCTGTTTATTACTGCTCTGTAAGTTGTTTTTGTATAGCCAGGAACACAGATCCAAGCCAGCACAAAGTCAGGTAAGGCAGCAGATATTATGCTACCCTGCACACTACGATCTGTTACAGATGAAGGTCTTTTATGTAGGTCAGGCACTGCTTCCCTGGAGACAGACCAAAAGCCAGAAGGAAATGAGAGCAGGGCCTTATTCCAGTGATCCAGCCTACTCCAAAATTCCAGCTGTGCAGAGATTGGGTCTCTCTGGTCTTGTCTATCAACATACCAACAATCAACTCCTCCAAGGCTAAGTATTGTGGACCAGACAGGGTACCTGTCATGATGCAAACCGAGAGAAAACTCCTCACACTCTCGAGGAAACAAGAGTTTTTTGTCAGTTGTAAAAAGAACAGAAAAATCAAAGTGAGGGTAATTTTCAACTCATCGCAATGCTGAGCTGCAAAATAAGTTTTTGGGAACAGAAGGCAGCTCTCTGGCCTTCACAGTGAGAAGAATGGTGTTATTAAAAGAAGCAGTCTTGCATTTCTCTCTGCCTTTCCTTGAAAAAGTGCTTTAGTGTAGCTGGAAGGGGGTTTGTGCTTCACTCGGGCTGAAATAACTCTTTATCTCTGACAGGCAGAAGAAAAAGAATTTCAAGAAACCAGAAGTAAAACTGAGTATTTTTTGTTCTATCTTGCTTTCTCAGAAGATAATTCTATATTCTTACAGTAAGTTGCCTTTTTTTTGCTACTGTACAACAGTATGGTTTTATTCTGGCAACTAAATGCTCCAAACACAAAGTTACCTTCCCCTTACATTTCATAGTGGAGTTCAGCCTTCAGTTTTATAACTCATCACACCATTTCTCATTACCATTATCCACCTAAGAATTCAGAGATTCTCAAAGAGAACAGAGAGGTATTTAGCTGTGAAGAGATACAGAAAGAAGTACACCCATCACACACAGTACTGCATTATAGTAAACAGGTGAAGAGTGTACAATGGGAAAAGAAAATATAAGCACTTGATGAATATCTTAATTCCCTTCCCTCTGGAAGGCAGCATAAATGCCTCTATATGCCACTTTGCTCTACAGTGGTTTTCCTAATTTAAATAAACCAAGTAATCTGGAAAGGTTTTCCCCATCATACCTGTGAGAAACTATTCTCCTTACTGAGTCTGGGATCACAGGTAAGCAGGGAGTTTTAAGTATCAACTCTGCAAAAATCTAGCACTGTTGCAAGAACAATCCTAAATTCTGTATTTCTACCCTTGTCCCAGATTATGTTCTGTAAAAGGAGCTTCTGCTCTCCTTCCCCCTCTCTGTCCTCTAATAAATGTACGTGTGTGCAGAGCTGTGGATTTCCTTTTCATGCCATCATCCATGTTTTGGACTGCTTTTTCCCCCTGCAATAAGAAGTAAGCTGTATTTTACATGTAAGCCACCAGTAGTGGCCAATTGTTTTCCTTACCCTGATTCCGAGCTCCACATTCTCTCCTCCATAGACTTCCATGCCTTCATCCAGTAATCCAATCTCTTGGAAGTATTCTCTGTCTACTATGAAGCACCCAATCAATGCAGGACTTCTGGAAGAATAAACCAGCAGGAACCAAAATTAGCAGATAAATGATGAAGAATTTTATTATTCAGACACAGATTGTATTTATCATTGCTAGGTAAAATGGTGCAGCAAAACAGATTCTTAAGAAAGTATTTCTCAGAGAGTTTTATTGAGCCTTGCCTTCTAATATTCTTAACTCTAAAGTGAAATGAACAGCACTAAAGGAAATTAGAGTCAAATTCTCTAAAACTTTGTGAGCAGTTGGGATTTCAGTGCTAACACTGCGAGGTCCAGGAGCCCCAGTTTTGTTTCTGAGGCACCAGCCAGTGTAGTCTCTGTCCTTGCTAAGTCCTCAAGTCTCTTGTCTGTGACAATGGCAAATGATGCACAGTTCTGTGTTTAGCCAGAAGCCAGGTTCAGCTAGAGCTAAAAAACTTGTGTCTGTAAGCTTACATAAAAAAAAGAGATTATTTCTTGAATAGGACCATCCAGATAAGGTTTTTTAATACAGAAGTCAGAGAAGTCTGCCTTTACCAGCATGGTGTAACATTAGCCCATTGTCCTGAGCCAATTTTCAACACATCACATGGCTTTACTGGCTCAGTAAGCTCTATTGATGCCATGGTCTGAACCAAATGGTTTTTACTGAACAGGACCAATTTGAATCAGAGTTCAGCCACAGAGATAACAATTTTACCTTTATGAGATGCAGTGGAGAAGGATACAGAGTCATTTAGCCTTTTCATTTTTCTCCTACCTAATAATCCACAACTACAAGAAATAAGTATGTATTTTCAGATTATTATTCTGATATCAGGCACTCTGGGAATGACAGGATATTAATTAGCAGTACAGGGAAAATCACTCTGCTTTTATTGAGAGCACTCAAGCTACAGCTAGTGGACACATTTGTTTTCAAACACAACACAGGCTGTTTTAACCACAAATTGTACAGTCCTACAGAAATCTACATATTAATGCCTCTAAGTGCTATTGTACCCACTTTTTATCAATGAAAGGCTCTTTCTGGTGAATTTATTAATGAAGAAAATAGCAGTTAACATCAATTCAAAAGTTATGCTTCTTTTATGATAAGCTACGTTTGCTTTTGTTGTTGTTTTTAAGTATTTCTCAGAGCACCTGCTTCCCTTTCCTATAATTCTAAAGGCATAATGGAGGCATGATAGAAACCATCCATCAGTACACACAGCTCTGTTTGTTGGTGTGTTTGTTTTAATTATCCAACACACACATGCAGCATATTGCACTGAATTAAAAAGATGTGCCAGCGAAAGGGCGAGGAACAAACCTGAAATTCATAAAGGACACTCACTCCCCACTCCTCACATAGAACAGAGCTGGGGGGTAAAATGGAGAAGTACATCTGCTCATTACTCTGTCTTTAGATACTTTTAATTTAAAAAATCATAATAATTATTCTATATAATTAATCAGTGGATCACAGAATGGCTTGGGCTGGAAGGGACTTTAAAGATCATCTCATTCCAAACCCCAGCCATGAGCAGGTACATCTTCAAACAGATCAGAGCCCCACTCAGCCTGGCCTTGAACACTGCCATGGATGGGGCATCCCCAACTTCCCTGGGTAACCTGTTCCAGTGCCTCTCCACCCTCACAGTAAACAATTTCATCCTAACATCTAACATAACCCTCTGTCAGCCTAAAGCCATCCCCTCTTGTCCTGTCACTACTTTTGTCCCTTATCAGCTTTCTTGGAACCACCCTTTAGCTACTGAAGGTGCTGCAAATCTCCCTGGAGCCTTTTCTTCTCCAGTCTGAACAACCCCAACTCTCTCAACCTGTCTTCACAGGAACCTTTTTATAGTGTTAACAGAGTTCATTAACAGCAATAACTATTCCTAACGATGTGAAAATTATCACCCTTTTTTACATTTGTCTGTGGCAAACCTTTTAATTTTTATCTCCTGCATTCCAATTGTAGGTCCTGTTCAGGGGTCAGTGCAGTTCAGGATTAAACTGACAGAACCTGAGAAAAGTGCCTGCCTGTAAAGGCAGAGCTACTGGATGAAAAACAGCTGCCAGTGCTATTTGAGATTCTGCTTTTCAGGTGGTGAAAACAGCGTTCACACTTTCCTTCTGCAGGCAGCTACAGCACAGGTACCAGTGGCCTCCTTGGAATGAATGTGCATCTACAAGAAAGCCCTGCAATCTCAGCAGAGCTGCAGAGTGGGTTCAGAGGCTTCTACTCCCCTCCCTGAGGCAAAGGGATTGTTCTGTACCAGCCTAACAACACTCTGCACATGACAAGAAAGTAGAGCCCCAGATTGTCCCAAAGCAAGGACCCGACAGAGCCTTTGCTCACAGTGTCAGTGGGCAAACATTAACCCTGGGACACAGCACAGTGCACCCATGTGTGACAGCATTATAAAGAACACACTGGCAGAGCAGCTCTGCTTATATCATGTAACTGCAAAGAAAAGCCCATTTCTGGCCTGCAAGCACTCAATTAGCAGGCAAGCCATTTGGAGAAAGCAGTGCTGCTGAGCAGCCCTGCCTACCATTCCACTTCAGCAGGAAAGCTACTTAAAAGATCTACTGAAAACAAGAGTTTCCTTTAAAAACATTTAAAAAGATCTACTGAAAACAAGAGTTTCCTTTAAAAACATCTACTGAAAACAAGAGTTTCCTTTAAAAACATTTAAAAAGATCTACTGAAAACAAGAGTTTCCTTTAAAACCCTTTAAAAAGATCTACTGAAAACAGGCGTTTTCCTGGTGACTGTGCTGGTGTCAAGGACAAAGCTGGAGAGGACAGCTCAAGGACATTTAATATTTGAACTTCAGTCAGTGACACCATCACACAGCTGAGCCCACTTGCCCCGTGCCATACCTAGGAGAGCATTGCCAGTGACCCTGTAGTTCAGGCCCTGTTACCTTATGGGAGCAGTTGTGTTCTCCAGTTTCCACCAGGACTTCGGAGGGTTCAGGTACCGGCACCAGAGCTCCCAGTCAAACCCCTGTGCTGAGAGGGGATACTCCTCTATCTCAAAATTGTCATACTTAATGTTATCAAATGATGGAGAAATGACTCTCTTTCTGTTTTCTTTTATCCTGGTGAGCACTGGCTCAGCCCTAAAAACAAACAAACAAACAAACAGAAATACCATGTTAAGATGACACCAATACAAGCATAGCACTGATGGAAATAATAGAACAGTCTGGTTTGGAAGGAGACTTCAAAGATTATTTAGTCCACCACCAAATAAACAATACACCAGCTTATGCCATATTTTTCAGAAAGAGCAATGTCTAAAGCTGTTACCCATTCAGAGACTCTCTGCTTTGGCATGGAGTTTTGACAGTGCAGGATTTGCCCCAAAATAATACACTGCAACATTTTCTCTGGGATGTCCTGTTGTTAACCTTGATTTGAGCTGGTGGATGGAAGAAATGAGTATCTGCATCTCACAGAGCATTTATACCCTTGCTACCAAGTAACAATAACTTCAGGCTCTCAACGTTACCAAGGACATCAGGATCAGAGTTAATAATAGATCTATCCTAGGGACAGAAGCTCCTGCCTTTTGACCATCATTTTTACTTAAGGAGCAAGGGAGATATTACATCCAGACTGAACAAGTTAAAGTACATTATTTCAGTTCTGTTTACTTTTGCAGAGTGGCCAAAATAACACCTCTTTGTGTACATTTCAGAACATAAAAGAAACACAATATTTTTAATGAAAAGAAGATACATTTGCCCTCACAGGCAAAGGGCTACATTATTGGAGGAGATTTTCAATCCTATTTCCCAATAGGATTTCAATACTCTGTAACTAGACCAGCAGATAACTCAAACCATCAAAATGGACCTAGATCATGTAACACAGCACAAAGACATTTTTCCCGCTCGTGCCCACGATTATGTCCGAATCTCCACCCAAAAGCTGAGAACCCTCACTCCCGCTCTCAGGGCAAGAGGAATGGCAGCCAGGAAGTTCCCAGCAGTGCTGGAGGGGTCCCTGGCCCAGAGGAGTGGAAGGAGGACGTACCAGCCCACGCTGAACTCCACGTGGGCGTCGAAGAGCGCGACGACGGGCGCCGAGGCCGCTCTCCAGCCGCTGACGCGCGCGCGGATCAGCCCCTCCTGCCGCCCGTGCCGCACCACCTTGATGAAGCCCGGCCTGCGCGCGTTCACCTCGTCCACGTGCTGCTGCAGCTTCTCCTTCAGCTCCTCTGCGGGAGGGAAGCACGACGGGTCAGCTTGGCCTGACGTAAAAACCCCTTCCTTTGCCAAAACAGCAGCAGCTTCACACAGCTACTCCGAATTCCCAAATAGTCAGTCCAAAAGGAGAAGGACCATGAATTCTACAGCAATTAAAAAAAACCCCAGATATAACTATTTAGCCTCCATGACTGCCATCAGAATCCTGGCACTGGTTAACATGCCACAAAATGAAGTGCCACAGCTACATAAGAGCACATTACATACTGTAACAATCAACAAGGCACCTGTCTTATATTTCCAGGAAAAAAAGAAGCCTAAGTATTTTCCATGAATATTCTCTACCAACATTTCAAGAAAAAAAGAGAAGTAAGAATAAAATGCATTCTTTTTCCTCTTTCCATGTTTCTTTCTCAACTTTGACAACTGGTTTCTGTCTCGACTAAAAAGTTCAACAACTTTTGCTCTTAGAACAAAAACCAGTAAAAGCTCTGGAGGAGAATCATTTCTAATTAAAATATAACAACTCTTAGATCAACAGCTATTATATCTCTGGTTTAAAGACCACTGCATGAGAAAATACAATATGTGGAGTATAAGTACTGTGTTCACAATTATTATTAACTGATATTATTCACTGCTCACTTTATTCTTTATTGGCACTCCTATGTTCTAGTTACTTTATGGTATCACTCAGAATTCCCTTTGGGACAATAAATTCCCCTTATTCTGAATCTCTCCACAAATCCAGGGAAGTCTTTGCTGTGATGCAGAATAATGCTTCTGTGGGCTATAATGTTATACTGGGCATTATCAAGTCTGCATTAAAGCTCAGTGCTGACCAACCCTTTCTGTGAAAACCTGAGCAAGCCACAACTTCTCCTGAGGAACAGGTTCCCCAGGAAGTGGTCACAGCAGCAAACCTGCCTGAGTTCAGGGAGTGTTTGGACAACCCTCTCAGGCACATTCTCGGGTGAATTTTGGCGTGCCCTGCATTGAGCCCAGGCAGCTTCTCAAACCATCAGCCTTCCACTCTGGGAGCTGGTGACCTCCAACAGATCTGGACACCAGGCATCCTGGAATGGTTAATGGCACAGAAAATAAAAAGCAAGCACGTTTTATGAGCCACATTAAACCTTCATCCCTGGAAAGGAGGTGGGTGTGTCCTCTCTGGAGCTGACAGAGGAACAGAGCTCATCAAGTACAAAGGCTCCCTAAATTCACCTCAGTTTGTAAAGACTCCTGGACAGCCACCAGGTGTGCTGCAGCTGGGTCCTCAGGCCTGGCAGGACTGTGCATGCCGTGTACCTTTGTGTCAATGAACCCTGCATCAAATGAGGTACTACCACAGAAAAGTCCTGATACTCACAGGTTTTCCTAAAAGCAAGAATTAAAAAGAAATCGTCTGCTGACCATGTCTATCACAACATTTAAACTGCAGCAATATTTCAGGAACTGAGTGGATATATTCCCAGAATTTTCGACATTACATTGCCAATATCTATTCAATTTGTCTGTGACTGCATCACCTGGGATGAACAATATGAGCCACTCACACAGCACAGAGCACTCCTCTACTTTGTATTAAACTGGCTGCTTATTGATCAGTACGCTTTTGCTCCTTTATGAAGCAAAAAAACCCCACATTAATTTCTATCACGCTTGTGTCAAAGCACATGTTCTTACTGCTCACCCCCAACACAGAGATTTGTAGCAAGCACAGAACTGCCAAACCAACCACTAGGTAACAGCAGGTTACATTGAAAAGAAGACATTTATGTGACTGTAATTCTATGCACCTAAAAATAGCACAAACCCTTTCTCTACTCCCAAAATACAACCCTGTGGAGGGTGAATATCAAAACACGAAGATCAAAGCTTTGTTCTTGGTCTGAGTGGCTGCTCCCAGCTCTGCACCACCAGGAAGCTTTGCCACAGCAATGCAGCATCACCACTGAGGACAAAACGTGTGAAAGGAAAGCAGGATCTAACCAAGGACTGGGAAATCAGTAGCCTTGACAGAGTCACTGTGTTCTCAGTCACTCCATCTCAGTACGTGGGCCGTTCTTACTCCTGCCTTATACTTTTCCTAATGTGGACTGACTTCACAAGCTTGAGTAAACACCAAGTCTATTTCACAGCTTGGTGTAGAATGGAAAGAGATGAATGTGGAACAGAACCCAAACCTTGGCCTGCCACCAGCACGACTCCAGCTGCACTTTGGAGCTGTGACATCTGCCAGGCAGTGCATGCCTCTGATTTTCTGGCTGCACTGCAGCTCTTTGCAATGAAGTGAATGGCCTGAGAGACCTCAGGGGAACCCTGGAGGCTTGCCCGTGGTCAGCCAGCACGGAGGGATCATGCCCTGGGCTTTAACCAAAGGTAGTTGAGGAAACTGCTGTTTCTTCCTTAATCCTCAACACTGCCCACAAGCAGTGACTTACTCTGTGGCACGTGCACAGGAGACAGAGCAGTATTTTGCAGTCAGGCACTTTCTGGCCTTTGTTATTTACAACAGATCAGCTTTGCTCTGCAAAGGCAGAGTGCTGAGCAGAGCATTATGTGCACCCTTTGTCTTACAAGACCTATTGGGCAGATTCTCCCAGAAGAAAAGATAAAAATGTGAAAAAAATGGATGATTTTCACTCAGCCACGAGACAGGGAAGACATGTCAATGTAGTTTAGAAAGTCACAATTTTGGAAAACACTTGAAAGATGCCTTAGCAAAAGAGTTGAGTCAGTTTTTCCCCCATGCATTGCACGTCTTCCTGAGTTTTACATGAGAAATCTGAGTCCAATTGTATTTGACAGTTTTAGAGCACCCAGGCCAGCTGGCCTGAATGATGGGACTCTCCCCCCAGAACCATTCCTACACTTTGCTATGGCACTGATGGTCTTCAGCAATATCATTTTAACCCATGTCCTTATTCTTTTTTTCCACTTCAAGATATGTTGGCGGAATAATAAACGTTTTTTTTCATTAATTACTGTGCTTCACAGCTTTATGCCACCATGGGGAGAAGACAGGGAATAAGCAAATATGTCATCTTCAATACACTGTTGATTCAGTGTCTAATTATGGAAACAAACATGCTTATAAGGATAGATGCATTTGCCTTTCAGTGCAGAATCTCTCAAATAAGGCCTCAATTTGACTAAGCTGAATGAGGCTCTGCAATTGGAATGAAAGAGCAGCCATATATGGAGTGGGAAAATGGCATTTGGAAATGTTGCACTCTACCACCTGTCTCTATATGGTACAGATGTCTGGAGAGCACAGAACAACCCTCCTCACAAATGTAGAAAACATAATTAGCGTGCCATAATTATGTTTAATATTAACATAATTAAGTTCAAACTCTTCTAAGAGGTTGTTTGTTTATTTTTGTACAAATTGACAAAGATTTTGTTTGTCAAGTTCCCCTACTCGGCAAGACAAAGCAGTGCTAAGGGATTCACACAACTTCTCCTTTTTAGGAAATGGCAGAAGCTGGACAGGATGGAGCAAGGAGCACGAGGAGACCAAAGGCATCAGCCACCCATCTTCTCCAAAGGAAAGCCATCCACAGATCATGCTTTGGTCCAGCTGCATGAAGAGGGCTCCCTTTTGTAAGCCTCTGCCCCCCTGCATTGAGAAGGGAGCAGGCTCAATGCTCAGGGCTGCCAGGTGCCCCAGCCCCTTACACCAGTGTCCTACAGCAGCTGTGGCTCTGCCCCCAGACTTCAAATGCCAAAGTAATTGATACAAACAGCCTTGCCATAAATAACAAATTACTGCCCCACAGCCATGGAGAAGGAGCTTAAAGAGCAGCCAATTAAGGGTAACTTTCAGTAACTTTCATACTTTAACATACTCCCACTCTGAGTGCTTGAACCAGCTTGCATCTCTCAGAACAACCACATTTATGAAGCCCCACACTATGCTTGGCTGAGACGTGCATTTTACTCACCTTTTTCTCAGCTGTAAGTTTGCCAACAGAGCTAAAATAACAAATATATAAATAAAGTAACACTCAAAACACTCTGCATTTTCGAAAGCCTAAGAGTCCCTGTGACTTTGGCCCAGCAATGCTGCATGTCACTGCCATCTCTGCAAACCTCCTGCTTTTCCTCTAGGGAAATATTTACTTCCATGTCAAAGGCCAGGGAATCACCACGCCCGTCTTTACTTTGGCCCTTGGCACAAATATGGCGTCTTTCACTGAGAAGGGAAAGAATTCCTTTCCAATACAGAACTGGGTTTAAAGTAACAAGTGGCCTCCTTGTGCCCCAAAGGGTGACTGCCATGTTATATGCAAGGGGTAAAATCCTGCCAATGCACTGTTTTCTCTCTCTGTGTTCACTGAACTGCCCAGAAGGCACACTCTGGTCCCCAGGTAAGAAAAGCGTTGGGTATTTCCTTGGATCATAAAGGACACTTTTAAAGGCAAACCATTAGAGCACCTACAAGGGTACAGCAGGAGCTTATGCCTGCATTTGGAGGCCAGAGACCCCTGGTCAGCTTGCTTCTGGCCAGGATCCCAGAGCCCTCCTGAATTCCCTGTGCACAGGTCAGAGCAGGAGCCACTGCCCTGCAGGAAGGCAGAACAGCCACCTGGCACAGCTCCAGTCATTTCACCACAAGGGCTGCTGCCACACTGGGAATATCTGTCTCATCAGGTACATCTTACTTCTGCATGGAAGACCAGGAAATTGGCAAAAAGACAGAACTCACACAGGCCAATTAATTTTAAACCAAGACTTTTCCATCTTCTTTACCCAATTATTTTTGGCTCGAAGTCTTAGGAACAGGAAGAGCTGCTTTTCCAACTTTAACATGTATTAACATAGCTAACTTACTTTCTGGCAAATAAAGAAAGTCTGTTATAACAGGTTTGCTGCAAACCCCCTCCTCTCTTCCCCCTAAGTCCCTCTGTAGGCAACCAACCTGAATTCATGTAATAACCTGAATTCATGGCAGCAGCTAGGCATAAAAGAGAACCCATTTTGCTGCACTTATCTAACAGGACATGTGGATTATGTCACTTATTTCGTATGCAGCTCAGTGCTTCATCGTTTTTATTTTTCTTACCTTTGGTCCCTTATCTTTCATGCTCAAGTGATCAACTCTCATCTCTCTGTAGCAGAAGCAGATAATTCCAAATGGAAAATATTTATAACCAGACAGAGGCATGTCATTTGTAATGCACATGTGTACAGAGAATGTCTGCAGCAGAGGGTAACAATGCTCAAGCAGATAAGGAGGGCCTGCTGTGCACACGTATTTAATAACCCTGTGTTATCTGGTAATAGATAAACCACCCAGGGGAAATTACCAACGTGATGCAAGGCATTGATCTGGACAGGCATCAGAAACAAAAAAGCTGTGGAATCCTTCTCCTCCACTCCCATACCTAACTTGCACTCCTGACAGAGATGCATAGTCTAATCTCAGAAGTTCAGGCTATCCACATGTAAAGATAGAGTGTAATGAACTTTCACAGTCACAACCTTTGCATTCAGCAAGCCAAAGTCCCAGCTGCTGTCAGACCTCCTCAGGTCCAGTGAGATAAACTGCCTACAACAATCTATTCCAGCTCACATCCTGGCTTACAAGCCAAGGGTTTCTTTAGCACAGGAACAGCACCCTTCTCCCACAGCAAAGGCAGGGAAAGAAATGTTTCCCCTCTTACCCCTACACACACACATTCTTTTAATTGCCATGGGGAATCTATACAGAGGAATGGGAAGTTTTCAAGGGGTTTGATAGGGGCTGCTTTGAGCCATTCTCAGCTCCTTCACAAACATCTCTCTGCAGGGAAGGAGTTCAGGTGGGCATTTCACTGAATCCTTCTGTAAAGTCCTGGGAATCCTACACCAAAAGGACAAGATACAGTAAATAAATCCACTTCAAAACAGCAATTAAACAGCTTCCAACGAAAAACGGGCTTTGCAGAAGAAATCTGAGCCAGCAACTCTTCCTTGAGCCATCTAGCAGATGCGTTCACTACCTAGGTTCATTTTGGTTTTTTTCTAAATGATGTATATTTCCAATGCCAGCCATGAAAATGGGATACCACACTTCAGATCATTAAGTCCTACACAGAAATATTGCTGTCTCTTAATAAATCCCAGAAGTATGGAAAGAACTACGAAAACCATCTTTTGGAAACTCAGATAGGTCAACACTGTGTTATGGAGGAGGGGGATACAGAAGAAATAAATATTACAGCTATTATTTTTTGTTACTACTAATCTTCTGGGGTAATGTCTTTGTTACGAGGGCTGTAAGTCCCTTTTATTTTCCTTCTATTATTTGTTGAGAATTGTTTGAAGACAGCACTCGATTCACCTAAGGTGCATCCCATCTTAAGGATCACCCAGCCCACATTCCAGCAGCAGTCTCCCAACACTTTGCAAGATACAGACAAACTGAGATGCCAGCTGAATCTCCAAGGTGCCACCAGAAGCTGCAGAAGGGGAGGAATGGAACCTGGATCTCCCAAATCCCAGGGCTGCACATTTATCACTGCACAGCTTCCCTGAGGCCGTGATTCTGCATTTTGAGCCACGGCCCACATGGAGCTCTGAGAACTCTGACTGAGAGCAGATTCAAGGGCCCTTTCACATCCCCGTGCCAGGATTAAGAGGTAGCTGCTATCTGGGGTCTTGCTAATGTCAACAGAAATGATTGCACCAAAGGAACTGAAACCTGCCCTTCCATCCCACCACCAAGACTCACGGGCTTTCATCTGGGTACAGAGCAGAGCTCACTCAGGTGAAGTGTTAGCCTTTAGAGAGGAAAAGAAAACAAATTTCCTCTCAGGTGAACATTCCAGCTCTTTAAGAGGCAAGGCAGGACTAACAAAAAGGCACACAAAATGTCTTTCCTTAGACTGCCAGCCAGGTGTCCATGTGTGGAGCATGCAAACACAGCTACACAGAGCAGGGACTTGCCAAGTGCTGCCACCAGACACCAGAGGGACAGAGGCTGCCATGTACCCCTGCAGGGCCATGCCTGGAATCCAAGAAAGGTGCTTACATTTCAAAGGATCTTTAAAGACACAGCTAATTATATAAACTTAGTGTTTCCACTTGATGTACAGGTTGCTGGCTGCTGGAACTCATCTCAGCAGGAACACCGTCCCACTCCAGCTTTCCGTGCATGACTCTTGTGTTTAGGGGCTGTTACTGGATGGATCATGGCTACACTAACAGGATCACAACACTGAGGGCAGGAATAAGCACTGCTGCTGAAATCAGATACTCAGATCACATCTGATGCAAGAATCACTTTTGATGTTTATTTGGATACAATCGTTTTAGAAAGGGGCTGTAGAGTGAGAGGCATAACAAGCACCAAGAGCATGCACTAGGGCTGACACTGATAAAATACACTGCTGGAATAGCTCAGCCAAAATTCTGACTTCATCATTTCATTCCTTGGTGTTCCTGGATTCATCTGTAAAATGACCTTTAAATGTTAAAAGAAGTGCTTGAGAAATGCATTCTAGTCCCAGATGTTTCCAGTAATCCAAATGGCACTTTTTCTTTTTCCAATATACAGCATTTAATTCTAATCTATTTCTTGTATGTGTGTGGAAAATCGCTATTCAGAAAAGAAACTAAATGCCTGAACAGAGCCAGATCAGACTGTATAAATCAAGAAAAATACAGTCTAAAGAGCACATTAGAAATCTCTGTACTTTCATAACTATAAGATGCAGCAAACTGCTCACTCTACTGTAAACTTGATAAATAATCATGACTCCAAGCAACAGCGTGGCACTTCATGTTGTGATAACAGCTTCATAAGGAAAAAAACCCTGCCAATTAAAACACACCAGTCCAAGTGTAACTACTTTATTTCTGGAGCAGATTCTGAGGCAATTAGTCATGTAAGTTACATTAAAAATGGAACATGCAAGTACTCAGAACTGGGTGAAACAGAGCTGCAGATACTCCTCTCTGGATCAAACCTCTTCAATACTCCTCTGAGAACAGGACTGTAAAAGGAAGAGGAAGCAGAAAGCAATCACCTGTTTGCTGGACCTGTGCCATCCAATCCTTTACTCAAAACAGGTCCAAGTAAACAATATGAAGCAATATTTGCTGTTAAATAGTTACTTAAAAGAATGACACAGAGCATTAAAAGGTTTTGATTTGAATAAATAGGACTTAGCTTTGCATGCCATGTCGAATTTTATTAAGATCTTGATATCAGAAATTATAATCTAACTTCATATCTGTTGCACAGAATCCCTTCCCTGCGAGCAAACCAACATGCACAAAATCTGATGACACGATGAAAGCATCCTGGAGGGTCAGGACAGCAATAACACTATTTCACAGTGCCTTTTTCCTTAACCTTGCCCAAATGTAGAGCTACATTTGGTAACGTTTTATTTTGACTGAATGACTCCTAATGTACCAGACAATTCCTACACATCAGATGCAAACTGTTCTGTCCATATTCCAAGCCAGAAGGATTGATTTCTTGGCTACCTGTGACCATGTTGTGTGTGACCTGCTATTATCTTCTCATTTCAAAGGCTGCTTGCAGAAGAATGCAATTCACACTGCAATAGCAATACAGCACCCATCCACCAGGGAGAAATACAGGAGGGCTCTCTTCAGCAGATGGGATTACTCCACAAAAAGGACTTGCTTTTATATAAGCAGAGCTGCAGTCACACAAGATGATTCTCAGAATAAAAATAAAAGCAAATGATCCCAACATGAGCAAATTTGGTTGTTATTCTAATACCTAATATATCTCTGGCAATACAGACAGAGTAGCTCAGGTAATACCCCTGGCAGGCAAAAATTGTACATGGGAAATACTGCAGTCACTGAAGCCACTGAGAACTCCTCAGAAAACACTGTGACATGTCCAGGGCCCAAATGCAACGTCACACAGGATGTCACTGGAAGTGCAAGTTAAAATCACACCTAAGAATCAGCTCTCACATATCCCCTAATTTTATCATACAGTCTTGAAAAATTCTGCCAAACGCAATTTATTACCTGCACAGCCATCAAATCCTGCTCACCCGGCATCAAGGGAAGGAGCAGGACCCAGCCCACCACCTTCCAAGCAAGCAAAGAGCTGCCTTCAGAGTGCACTTCCACTGCAACCCTTCCAGGAACGCCACCCCAGCAACACTGCCAAGTTCATCCGGGACAACTGGGGAGGCAGCTACTCTGCCATGGAAGTTGTGGCTTTTAATTCACATCATTTTGTGTAACTTGGAAGTTGCAACTGCTCATTTTTGAAACTTCCTAAAGTATGGATAAAATCCAAGTAGTTTTTATGCCTGTAAATCCCCCATTCAAATCAGAAATTATTTGGTTTGAATACCGTAAGAGCCACAGGTTTTGTTTCCATCTAAAGATAGAAACTGGGTTTTTTTGGAAGAATCAACTATGAACATTTTCAAATTAAAGCCACAAATTCTGGCTTGCTTCTTTCCTAGCATATTTGCTTACTCCTTAGGAGTAACACAGTGCTGGGATGGTGCCATTTGGTAGCTGTGGAAAATCTGTAAATCCAGAACATACCATCTCCAAGAAAACTGCTTATTACACTGCTGTATCATCCCCTGCTTCCTCAAAATCCTGAACTCCAAGTCTTAAAAGAACACAATACCACAGAATTTGCATCTTTAAATATATCACCACGTAGCAAATGATTCCAAGCCCTTCATCAGTTATTACAGAAAATTTCTCTGCAGGCACCTAATCACAATCAATCCATTATTTCCAAAGACAGGTTTGGGAGTTAACTGTTATATTACAACTGCTGTCGATGCCCTGCGTTTTTGCATCAGACAGCAAGTGAGGGACAGCATCAGCAGCAATCTTTATGTTTTCAGGGAAAAAAAAAGGGCCAGGCAATAAAAATAACCCAGGTAGTAACCTGAACTAAAATTCAACACACCTTTCAATTCACAACACAGGAACAGCATTGATCTTAGCATCTTATTGCAGTCTGGGAAAGATTTGGTTAAAGCCTGCTTAATTGGGAGTATGTTATTTTAAAACTCAAGTATGTTAATCTGGCTGGTAGCACGCCTCCCAGCACGGTGGAGACCCTGCCTGCACACAACAGGCACCCACAAGAGCACACACCAGCCTTGCCTCTCCTGCTCCCTGGAAGCAATTGGCAGTAGAGCCAATATTTTATTTCCATTATAACCAGTAGAAGTGTATTTTCACTGTGCTGAAGTAAGACAGAATCCCAGCAGCTCCAGCACTTGCTCTGGATTTGTACCCAGGTGAGCAGCTGGAGGCTCAGGTGACTCCAGGTTTCTGCTTTGCCCTGCAGACGGCTGGAATGCAGGGAAGGCCAGCGGCTGCCCTGGACAACGGGCACCAGGCTGGGCTACCAGCTCAAGCTGTTTTGTCACCACAAGCAGGGCGGGTTGGGCTGGCTGGAAAGGCAGGAGGACGCCCTGAGCAGCTCCTGCCCTGCAGCCTGGCCCTGCACAGGCTCCTGTCCTGGGATCGGCCACGGAAAAGGGACTGACACCAAAACCAGCCCTGGGCACTGCAGTGTCACAGCCTGGGACACCTGACACCAAAACCAGCCCTGGGCACTGCAGTGCCACAGCCTGGGACACCTGACACCAAAACCAGCCCTGAGCACTGCAGTGTCACAGCCTGGGACACCTGACACCAATACCAGCCCTGGGCACTGCAGGGCCACAGCCTGGGACACCTGACACCAATACCAGCCCTGGGCACTGCAGGGCCACAGCCTGGGACACCTGACACCAATACCAGCCCTGGGCACTGCAGGGCCACAGCCTGGGACACCTGACACCAATACCAGCCCTGGGCACTGCAGTGTCACAGCCTGGGACACCTCACTAAGGAAAAGGCCCACACGTGAAGGTAATGCCTACATTCAACAAAAATGTTTAAAAAGCTTCATTTCTTCCTTTCAATTAACTATTAGGCAAACAAGAATCCAAGAGAATATTCTTGAATTACAGTGCCTCCTGCTAATATTTAGATATATTCAACCAGGTTTGGTCAATATTTGTGTTCTGGTAGAATTCACAGTAATTTCAGTTTGTTTCCTTTCTATTTTTTTTTTTTTTTTTTTTTTTGTCATTTAATTCTAGCCCTTTACTTCAAACTGTACCTTCCGAAACAAGGAAGGTAAATTGAGTTGAACAAGTTGAACACCTGTGGTCAAAGCAGAGGACTCTGGGGACCCAGCAGTCACTGCCCACTCAGGACAAGTCAGGATGTGTGAAACTGATTGCTCATGTGGAAAACAACGCACATGGGCTCTTGTATCCAGGCCCTCCCCCAACACATTTTTCAAATAGTTTCATTTTCTCAACAAATGCAGCAAATTTAAATGACCTCCATGAGAGCCCCCAGCTTAATTTTTTACTGACATTATTATTTTTATACACATTAAAATTCTGAATCCTGACATTTACATAAAATATTACTTGGGAATTTTAAGGTTTTTTCCAGGACATCTTTCTATGAAGGACTGTTAGCATTAAGTACTGCCTGTATCTCATTTAGCCAGCCGTGCTATAGTCTGTAGCTCTGCAGAAAACCCACCAGACTCCATTTATTATAGACATCCAAGGGCTTGAAACTACCTCCTATCCAATTCTTCCAGTATCCTGTTTGACCTTTCACTGTGAATAATGATTTTGCACAGATACTGGCTAATTTCCTTGGACTGGATTTTTATTTGCAATGATTTGCAACTTGATTTGCAGCATATCCACATTTTTCAGAATAGTTACTGCCTGACTTCTCAGATTTAAACCCTTTAACATCTTCAAAAGAATGCTTCCTGAACAGCTAAATTTGTAATGAAATTCCACGATTAACTTCTCTCCATCTATGAGCATTAAGTTTCCACCTCGTCTGCATACTGCAATATGCTGTATTGAAGACAGCTTTGGACTGGGTAATGATCTCATTTTCCTACATAGCATTCATCTCAGTTAACCTCAGAGGGTTTGTACAGCTATATTCTTATGTCACAGGAGGAGGTTGCTTCCATGGGTACCAACTCCGAGTTATAATTAATATGCAAACCCTAAAAATCCTGAGCAGCATTTATTCCACAGAGTGATAGCAAGAAGCTTCTTGAGGCGTGTGGCTGCTCCAGCTCCAAGGCTCTCACCTCACCCCCACTTTCTAAACCTGCTCTGTCAGGTTAGAAATGTGTAAATTGTACCCTGCATAGCAAACAGAGCGATCCTACACACACTGAAAGTGTTAAGTGGCCTAAACGAAGGGTAATTAATTTCTTCCTTATATCTTCTGTAAATACGATCCACTATGCTTAAGGCAAGGCTCTGCTTATGGAAACAAGACAAATTAATGTTATTTTAACAACTTATGTTAAGCACTAACTTTTTGGTTTCATAGCAGTACCACATGGATAATCCAGCATTTTCCACAGAGGAGTCTGACATAAAAAAGCAAATGCAGCCACTTGCATTCTGCACAGTGTTTCTACCTGAGAGGTTTATAGATTCCTCAGATGAGCTGCTTGCAAAGCTCTTGTCAAAGGAACTGGCAGGGTTTGCTACTTGAGCTACAATAGCAGCCAGTGGGAAGAACCTGAACCACATGCTGCAGTTCCAATTAGGGAACTCAAATCAGGAAAACAAGTAACTCCAGTAAATGCCATAAACATAAGCAGACAAAATGCCTGAAGAGCAAACAAAAAGTGGTCACAGTTAAAAAATACTACAAATTGGAGACTAGTCACTGTTCCTGTCTTTCACCACAGACAGATCAGGGTGATTAAAACATGGAGAACCAGTGGGTTTCCTAACATCTCTTTGAAAAACATGGCAGGTGAGTTTTTTTCTTTTTTTTCTATGACCATCCAGAAGAACAAGAAGCTCAAACCTACAGCAAAAGCAAATAACTTTCTGAAAAGCAAAAAGACTACCAGTTCCTAAGAAGAAGTTATTCTCAGTCTTTTTGCTAAGCTGCACACGAAAGCTTGTGTCAAGATTCTTTTTTATTTGCTATGTGAGTAAATCTTCTCGGTAGCTAAAAAGCAAACACTGTACGTGTTAATTGGAAGCATTTGTGAAAACTAATTAAAATTGCTGTGCTGCAATCGTGCTTGAGAAAAGGTTTTTTGTATCAAATCCTAATAAAGATTTGTTCATCTTGTACATGCCTTGTTTAATGCCTTCAGGTGGATAAACAAAGAAAGTATCAGTCGTATCTTAGTAAACAGAGGGAGTCAATCTAAAGACATTAATTAGGCAGCATGGTACAAGTTATCCCTGGATAAAACTCAAAGGGATGCATGTCCCTTCAATACTAAACCATGCCACCACTGTTTCCATGTGATCATTCCCTAATGAATAAATCTCCCCCATCCTCTCGCTCTCATCAAGACTGTCCTTCCCTAGTGATGTGAAATGGACCTGATATTTGACATGCACTATGCAAGATACGTGACACAGCACTCACAAGTCCCTCTGAAACCAGCTGGGATCAAACATGGATAAAATTCATGAGTGGTTGGATGAGCTACATCTCCATTTCCTCTTGGCTGTGTCCACACATAACACCTGTCCTTATCAAACAATGCCTTATTTTTCTGCACCCATCTGCTATTTCAATTTTGGAACCCATTGATCCCATTGGTTTGACTTGCACCGTAATGAACAAAACCAGCAGGAGAAACAGGGCACCCCTCTTGAAGGTTTTTCACCGAAATCCTGTCATTCTCCTCACTAAAATCCAGTCATTTCACCCTCTTCATGAACACTCCGTGTTTCACTACTGCATGACCCACCACCATTAGAACCTCTCTGCCTGAAAGCCTGAAACCCCCAGGATCCCAGTGTTTGTCAGCAGGCACACACGCCTGGCATTTGCCACTCAGCAAGTACAGCCCCATCCCGTGAGGACAGGGCACCACAGCCCCCAGGACACAGCCACGGCAGCTGCCAGCACCTGCAGCACTCTGCAGAGGTGTCCCCTCCAGCCCTGGGGCAGCCTGGCTGAGCTCCTTAGGGCATGGCATCAGGGACAGCCTGGCTGAGCTCTTCAGGGCATGGCACCAGGGACAGCCTGGCTGAGCTCCTCAGGACATGGCATCAGGGACAGCCTGGCTGAGCTCCTTAGGGCATGGCATCAGGGACAGCCTGGCTGAGCTCCTCAGGACATGGCACCAGGGACAGCCTGGCTGAGCTCCTCAGGGCATGGCACCAGGGACAGCCTGGCTGAGATCCTCAGGACATGGCATCAGGGACAGCCTGGCTGAGCTCCCTGGGACATGGCACCAGGGACAGCCTGGCTGAGCTCCTCAGGACATGGCATCAGGGACAGCCTGGCTGAGCTCCCTGGGACATGGCACCAGGGACAGCCTGGCTGAGCTCCCTGGGACATGGCATCAGGGACAGCCTGGCTGAGCTCCCTGGGACATGGCACCAGGGACAGCCTGGCTGAGCTCCCTGGGACATGGCACCAGGGACAGCCTGGCTGAGCTCCTCAGGACATGGTACCAAACCCCCTGAGCTGGGGCATGCACAGTTACCTCAGGTCTTGCAAGTGCAGTTCAATGCCAATACGGCATTCTTAAAGTGCTACTAACTGTTCTCTTTGAATCTGCATTTTAATAAGCACAGTCTTTGAGTCACATGAGAGCTTGCTCTGAAGCTCAATCCTTTTAATTGTTGAAGAGAAGGCACTTTTACAACTCCTTAGCATCTGGCCATCAGAAATAATTCTGGGAGTGAAGATGACAAGAGCAGCTTTGGTGAGAACTATTCTGCATCTGAATTGAACAAATACAGTCAGTGAGGCTCAGCTGGGCTCATAAATCAAAAGTCATTATGTTCACATGCCAAAATGCAGGCAACTTTTTTTTTTAAGTTTTAAACTTGTATTTCTGGCTTGAATTTTCAGTCACCTAAAACTTTTTTAACTGGTGTAACAAAGACATTACTGAGGCTGGAGATTTTGAAACCCAACTGGACATGGTCTTGGGCAACTTGTTCTGGCTGACCCAGCTTTGAGCAGGTGGGGGGGACTAGAAGGGCTCCAGGGGTCACTCCTCACCTCAGCCCTGCTGTGACTCTGTGACAGAGTTCACACCTGCCTTGGAGAGGATGCATTCATTTCTTTTGATGCACACCCATCTTCTGAGAAAATAAACAGGCAGACAGAACGAATTACAACACTGAGTAGATGGTTTGAGAGCAATACAGGAACTGGGATGTGAGTGATTCGGCAACATCCAGTCATAATTTTACAGAATCTGATTTTAATAACAATATTTTTTCAATTTCATAGATAAAATAAAACCCTGCCAAGAAACTAAGTGCATGTTTCTGACACTGTAAGGTCAAGGTTTTTGAAACAGATGTCTGAAGCTTGACTCCTTAGCCCTTGCTTAGGTGACTGAGTAGAAGTTTCCTGATTTTCACAGACCTGCAGAGATTAAACCCTACAGCATCCAGCTGAACAAAGGGGCTCAGCAGTAGCAAAATAGCAGGACTGAGTCTGTTTCTTTGTCGGTGAAGCTCTGCCTATCAGTAAGTAGGTAAAGTTAAAGAACACTTCCCCTTTCAATCTATGTAACAGAGTTAATAAACACCAAGCAAGCTGTAGCTGTTCTGTGGCACAAGCCTTCCAGCAGCAGCAGTTTGCTACGGAAATGGAGCCTTGCAAGGACTTGTTTGCAGATGGTGAAGGAGAAAACATTAATGCCAAGGAATCTGGTGATCTTGCACACCAGGGGCTGATACGCAAGGAACAAGCTGTGAGCCTTTTGGTGTGTACTCTCCACACCTAATTCAAACAGATGGCAGAGCATGACGGATTTTCTGTCATATACAGGGATCTCTGCTCAAAAGTACATCTCAAAAACATTTTTTCATGTGAACACAGTGAGTGGTGACCAACTACTTGGAATATTACAACATGAGAGATACTAAAGATAACTCTAGCTCTGCCTGTTGGCAGGAGAACATTCACAGGGCTGTTAAGGGCTTTCAGAGAATCTCATTTTTTTCGTATTTCC
Organism: Nicator chloris; assembly: GCA_013400495.1. Lineage (NCBI taxonomy): Eukaryota > Metazoa > Chordata > Aves > Passeriformes > Pycnonotidae > Nicator > Nicator chloris. Next base: position 155,046 of record WAAE01018770.1, read on the forward strand.
AGGCCTCACAAAATGCTGAGGTCAGAAATTATTTACAGTAGAATGAAAATAAACCTACCAAATACAGAGAGAACTTTCTACTGCTGGTTGCAATTATTCTGGCACCTTCCCTTCAGCAGGAGCAACAGCTTCTGAAGTATTTTTATGGCGGGTCAGAAACTATAAGAGGTTTCTTTGAATATGAAATCCCTGCCTGAAAATCCACATGCTGACTAATCAATGAATGTTTATGAACTTCATCTTAGTGCTCTTCTGTTAAAGGACCAAAAATAGTTTTACAAATATACCATCAGACTGCAGAACTAAATGGATTTTGAGACATCATCTGGTCCTTCTACTTGCCCCAATACAGAGAGACACTTGTTCCAATTAATCCTGACAGAAGTTTCTCTCATCTCCTTTTAAGTTTACTCAGCAAATATTGTCCCATGCTCTTTAGAGGTGGATCAAACGGAGCACACTGTAAAGACAAATATATGAACAGTATAATATATTGTTGTCTGGCACAGTTAAAATGCACAAACACCTGCAGTGACTAAGTCTAGATATTTGCATTTGAAAGCATAAAAATAACTTTCTTCAGGCTAACCACTTACAAAAGCCATGAGCCATAAAACCAAAAAACTGGCATAAAGACCTAAAACTCTTTCTGCAACTCTCCACTGACAAGAATACCTTTTCCTCATAAATCTGAAGACCAAGAGCTACTCTTGAGTAACAAGCCCCTTTGAACACTCATAAATATTAACATATTCCTGATGGCAAATTCATTGTAGCAACTTTGCTTTTGGAGCTGGTTTTCAGGATGCCCCAGGGACGGGGGAAATGGAATTACAGACAGCACTATCTCCCATCACCAAGCTGCAAGAGAATCCTCCCACGAGCAATGCTGGGTAGTCACAGGGAATGATAGCTTTTACAATTTGGCAAGACACTTAGCTGGCTCTAAACCCTACACAGTCATCAGTAACATTTAAAAACCAGCTTTTACACAGAACACGGAAAAATCATCCAAATTTGCTCACTGCCAAATCACTTAAACACAATCAAAAAAAGAGCAAAGAACTAGTCTGAGAAAAAAAGACTTCAAGTATGAAATTGTAAGAGGAATACAGGGAAGGTATTAGGATATAAAACTATCCATCTCAATAAAAGGAAGAAAAAATAAGTAATTTAAGTCTTAAAAGCTAAACCAGGAAAGCATCAAATATATCAAATCCCACCAAGGACACAACCCATTCAAGGAAAAGTATTTTACAGCACTTAAAAAAAAAATAAATCAAAATTTACTAAGTCAGCTGATAAAGAATGAAAGTCATCTACCATCTCAGACAAAAAGTCTACAACTGTCTTGTGATTTGCACTGAACTCCCTTCAGAAAGAAATTAATTTGGTTATTTAATGTATTCTCGATGTTAAAAGGCATAATAAGATGACAGGAATTTGTAAATGGTCTAACAAATATTCCAGACAGTTGTCACAGTACATACAGTTCCCTGGATTTTAGGGTTTTTTCCATGCGTATATCAAGTCTGTGATGAATTAGCACTCTGTTTATGGAAGCCAAGAGACTGAAGTCATTGTTCATGAGTTCTGGTACCACAGGACACAAAGAACTGCACTGAATGTAATGGCAGCAAGGAGGATGGGATCCATTATGCATCTAATTGCTGAATAGCACCTCAGCCAAGGAATACCTCCCTGTTCCCACATGGGAGCTTTCCAGGTAACATAAATCTCAAAAGTGATCAGGCTTACAATATACACAGCTGGCTGCATGACTGGGTGTTCAGTCCATCACGCACAAAACAGTACAGTTACCAGGGTCAGATGCTTTCCAAAAGGGCACTAAATTTTAAGTGAGATTGTCTTGAGCAGGCTTGTTCCCGTTTTAGCATCTGTGCCAGTAACAGCACATTAGCAAGAGAGGCTGCTGAAAGGAATGCCAAGGAAACATCGAGGAGCCTGGAATCTGGCGCCAGGGACGGACCTGAGCAAGCAGCCCAATTCCCCAAGGGTGCCCCAGGGGAGCTGTGAATTGGCACACCTTGGAGAGGCCTTTGTTTCCTGCAGAGAGAGGCAGAAACATCCTGCACGGCCACACCACCGAGCTGCTGTCCCTCCTGCCTGTCCAGGGAAGGCTCCCCCACTGCAAGCCCCAGCACTCCTGGTCCTGTTCTGCAGGCACCTCTGTGCACTCCACCCACAGAAACTAAGCTTTGTCTCCTGGGGGAGATGAAACTGCAGGAATCAGGGTTGTGTTCAAGTATGTCTTTAGGAACATTTACAGGGAAACCTGACTAATTTTTTCCAGAAGAATGCCTCATCCTACCAAACAGACATGGAACTATCGGGCAGCCATGCAGGTTCTCTCAGGATTACTGTACAGTTCCTACAGGGACAGGTCAAAGGTCTGTTCACTACTCCCTTCCAAACTGGCTATTTATTCTCCATAATTTGTGTATTTCTCAGCTGTCACTAGTCAAGCCCCTTTTGGGATGCTACTGAGCCCCTGGGCTGAAGCTTAGTCAACACAGGTTCTGCTGGTAATAGGATAATGCAGGCAGTTTTACTTCTCAATTTCAAAAGTATCTTCAACCAAATTATCCAAAACTCACAGAGAATAACCTTCCATTTCTAAAAGGATCCATTAAAAAAATAGAAACATTTATTTTATACTTACTAGTGCTTTTATAGGTCTTTCTCAGTCAGGAAACCACTGAACAAGTAACTGATTACACAGGTAACTGCAAGTGGCATCACACTTTAAAAATATAGTATAGAGGCAGAGAAAACATTTTTCCCCTGCCACAGCCAGTTATATAAATCACAGGAATTCCTACTGTAATGGGTATGTATGGCACAGACAGAAATGCAGTTTCACACTGACAGGAACCTTTAAAAATGACCAGAATCAGAAATCCCCTTAGTCCAGCTGGAGATGGGCAGGTAGGGAAGTCAAGCCTGCAGAAAGCCTGGATCTGATAATCAGAGCCCCCTGCTGTGATTCGAAGTTTCTGAGTGTGGAAACCTAACTGAAATAAATCCATCTCCAGCACACAGATTGGCTCACTCAGGTTGCATCTGGTCTAAGCTAAGTGATCATTGTTCTGTATTAAATCAATCACCCCACTGCTGCTCTCAGCATAGGAACAGACAGCCAGAGTAGCAGTGGAGCAGAGTCCATCCAGAGAGTTCAGCATTTTCTGGAAAATGCTCTGCGTGAACTCTAAACCACAGTGTGCACACAACACTGTGCAACACCATAAAAATTCATGCAATTTTTGAAATATGTTTTGTCATACATCAGAGCCAGGTCTTGATTGCATAAGATCCTGAGAGAGATAAATCACCCACTGCTGTTTTTCATGTTACTTTGACAACTTTGATAATCCAAACCCAGGAAATCAAGCAAATTATTCAACATGCATCTTCTTTTATAGTTCTACTAAAAAATTCCCCTACTTCCTTTCTTGCTGACCTGAAGCTGATTGAGCTATTATGCAGTAATCCACAGCTGATTAAACTCAGTTTGATATACTCTGAAGCAACAGGCATATTTTTCTAGGGTACCTTCCAGTATAAGGAAAGCTGATTAGACCCCTTTTTTCCCTCATTTTACTGCATCTAAGTAATCTCTCTCAGTGTTTCAAGTTTGGGGCCATAAAATGATTAGTTTAACAGACCATTTTATTAATTCACCTTCTCTAAGGTTTCTCTTTTCACATATTTTAAAAGACCCCTGAGTTCCTAATTTTTGCGTGCGATTGAAAGAGCCATAGAAGGAACCAGTGTGGGACATGGCTAACCTGTGCAGAGCCTGCAGTAAGAACTACAGATCTCTGGAAGTGACTCGGGCTCCGTTTTGCAATCCTCTTGCTGGCAGACTCCGTTGGCTCTCAGATGGGTGCTCCAAGGAGCTGAAACTCCTGCTGAGAGCTGACAGGACCACAGAGGCTCCAGTTCCATCCATTTGGGAAGACAACACTCCCTGTCAGTGATGAACCACTTCTAATCTGAGGAGATGGGCTATGTGAGTGACCTAACACCACGGAAGGACTGGATTTCCTTCACTTGGTGGTAACCCTCTCTGGGATAATCATACAACTTCATGGATAATAGTTTTCTGTGTCACCAGGAAGAACCCATGTCACACTGAAGAACACAGCCTATCAATGAAAAATTGAATCCTAGGAGTCAGCACCTTTCAAGATTGGTCCACAAATCAGACAAAACCTACAAGCTTTAGACGTTTGGTAAAGATGGAGTACTAAGGATAAAACAAGCTTTAGAAAAAATAAAACAAGCCCTAAAACTTTCAAGTAGCTGAACCCCCCATTTTTTCCCTTTTGTTTTTAAAAATAATTTTCAACTGAGAGCTTTCATGTATCTAATCTTCTTTAGATTTAGTATCACTCTTGGTTTAATCTCAGTATCATTTTGATAAAGGCAGCACACCAGCACCAAGAGCTGTCTGTGATGGAAGCCTGAACACTAAAATGATTGTACCTTCTCACCTCAGGGACTGTGACTGCACATCTGCAAAGCCAACAGAAAATCCCATTCTACAGCATGCAGGAAAACAGTAACTTTGACTGCTTTCCCCTGGATTTACTGAGCTGTCTCCTGCAGAAGTGCTCCTACCCACATGATGTCTGAAGCCTTGCAGAGTATTCCAGGCTGCTGAATTTCCACCTGAGAGAGGAGCACTGAGCAGTTCCCATGCTCAGTGTGTTTTCAAGGATATGAACTACCAACATTCCCTGCCATTAAGCTCTTCCCAGAGCTCCTACTGGGGCATACAGTTCTAGAGGCACTCAGATTTCAGGAGAAGAGTACATCAGTGCAAGTTTAGCTGGAGTTCCATAAAATACTGCTCAGGGTCAACCGAGTATCAGGCAACCTGGAAAGTACTTCTGTATCATTGTGTAAAAACGGATCTTTTCAGGCTTGTAGGGTAAAACGAAAGCACCAATTCTCTTATTTCCTCTGAAACTTCTCTTCCTATGATCTATGTCATCATTCTGTGTCCACATGTGATGATGTTCCTTTTAACAAGCCACTGAGGTTTCCTGTAACTTCATTATTTTGTGATGTTCTTCTCCTCTGGGAGACATAATTGCTGAAGCAAGGAGACAGACTAAATGAAAATTCCCAAAGTCAGACATTGCTTACCTCAGATAGCTCTAGCAGTGTGCAGATCTAGACCAAAGGAAAAAAAAAAAAAACAAAGGCCAAATAACCTTGACTGTTTCTCTTGTCCTAAGTCAGTCTTTGGCCTCCCCACAAGAAGAGAATTCTGCACAAAGTCTTTGCTTCTCAGTCAAAAAAATCTCCCTTTCCTTTACACAGCCTCCTTTTTTTTTTTCTTGGCTATGCTATTGCTGAATTGTTCTGGTGAAAAAGCTTTCCTAAAGTCTCTTTTCTCACACTGGACTAATGCTCCAAGCTCAGATGCCATAAGATTTGCTCCTGGAAGAACAGGAACCCTCAGAGGCTCGCAGGTCTCCCTCTTGCACACAAGGCATTCCAGAGGTTGTCGTGGCACAGCTTCATTCAGTTCTAGCCCTTTTACAGAACACTGTGCAGACAAATAGCATTAATGAAAATTACAGCTAATTGTGGAATATATTTTGTCCTTTCCTGTGAGATATTAACCATACACACAGTCACACAACTCTTGCCTAGGTATTTCTTGAGTTTTATCTATTTGTGTGTAGGGGACATTGGTAAAGGGAAAAAACATTTCTTTGGGAACAGAGAAGAACACACCAAAGCAGACCCAGTGCACCCAGTTTCACCTGCATGTTCCAAACTGGTTGCCAAAGCCCATGAACTACCAACAAAGAAGTTTCAAGGGCACAAATATCACTGGAATGTAATCCCAGACATTCCACATCAGAAGCAGACCACGGGGAGATGCAAACTTGTTGCCCAAACAGGAATAATAACACTGCAAGGCAGGGAATCACAGGCACTTAGTTGACATGGGAATGTAAATACATTTTTCAAGTACTGACACTGCAGTCATTCATGGTAATAAAAAACAGAAATCATTGTGTATTTGCTGGCAGAGAAGTTGTCAACTTGTTTATTTGCTGGCAAATGAGTTGCAACTTGTTTCTCATTTCAGAAGACCTTGTTGTTCTCTTTCCGCTTGGTGTACGTGAGCAAAGCTTGAGATTAGGAGCAATAGGTCAGGAGGAGTAATTATTTCATAGCCTGTAAGACTGACACACCATTTATTCAGCCACAGAAATATCTTTAGGCTTCCTTAAATCTCACCATAATTTGATTAGCTATGCAGAGTTTTTTTTTTCACCTTCATAAAACATTAATGCTGTTAACATCTCATTTCTTCTTTTTTTTTTTTTTTTACTTTATTGTACCAATTATTTCTATTCCTACTGTATGCAAATCTGCTGGTATTTGTACTGCTTGAAAAGATTGCTTCAAATAGAAGCTGGCAGCTTTTGAAACATTAAACAATGATTAGACAGGCCCTGGGCCAGAGGAGTGTGTCAGAGAGGAGCAAAGGAACAATGCAGCAGCCGACACTGAGCTATCTGGAGAGAACTGAGAGCACTTAGCAATTCCATCAAGGTTTTCCCTGCTGCCAAACAAAAACAACAATGATTCATGCTGCCATATTATTCAGCATTCATCATGATTCTGAATTACCCAGTGGAAAGTTCACTCTGCAGCACAGACAAACCCCTTTAAATTTAATGAAAGGCAAATCGTGCTTTGAGTTGGTACCAAAAAGCATCTACCATTGCTCTCAGATTACGCCTGAAAGGAAACTAACGTGAGAAGGAAAAAAAAAAAAACCAAACTAAAAACCCCATCAGTTTATGCACAAACTCCACTGCAAAATGCCATAGGGATGTGGCAGCAGAGTCCAGCTCCACGCAGGTCCCCAGTCAGAAGCTGTCACCTATCAAACTGCCAGGACAGCAAGATTTGCCCAGTGCCGTAGGAAAGTGGCTGCAGAGCTTACCCAAAACCTAACAGACTCCTAGACACTTGAGAAAATCAAACAGCACATGAAGGGTATTTGTATTTTCAGCATGTAACCTGGATCTCCATCCACAGGGACTCGGGTACCCCCAGACTCTCACAACAGAGCTCCTCAACACCAGGGGCTGATAACAACAACTCTGGTCATTGAGGTCCAGTGAAAACAAAACTTCTTTTTTTCTAAATAAACCAGGTGAGGAAAAACAAGTGGGAATTCTCACTCTCTCACAGCCTAACCCCTAAGTCCTCATTTTTCCCTCGTTAATTGCATCACCATAAATGAAAATGTTAGCTTCTATTCACCTTCATCACATTTTCCACAGTTTTAAACTGAGCTTCCCCCAAGTTTTCCCAGGCTGCTAGTTGAAGCACACTACTCTAAACAGGTTGTTTTTCAGGGTGAAAGGAGGGAACACCATTTTGGTAACATCCCCAGAAATCACTAGTGGTGAACAAGTGAAGTGGAGTAATTTAAAATTTGGCCACCAAATATACTTTGAGAACACTTTCAAAGAACTCAATGCCAAGCACATCTACAGAAGAGCAGGCCGAAAGAAAAGCCAACATGAACTGATTTAGCTTTTTTAGAATTCACATATCCTTTGTTAAAATGTTCTGTACTTGAACTTTAGACTTGCAGCAGGTTCCACAATGCCTTTAAAATATCTAGCACTGCCTGTAAATGTGCCTTTGTGTGGTGACCAAAGATTAATCTGTGATTTATTCACATATTTTGCTAAGTGATTTTTGTCATTTAGTGATACACTTGAGCACTCTCAAATACTTCCTTAGGCAAATCTCTTATTTCTTGGACCTTTCAGCACATCAAGAATTTTAAGGTTCTATCACAAAGAAATTGAAGTGTTTGAAATTATCAGCTCTGGCAGGAAGTTTTACCCCTACTTAAAGTTAAGAACTCGGCATTGATTTTAGGAAAGTTATCTTTTTATTCATTTTTCTCTTTAGGAAAAGTATGCTTGCATTGAGAAAAAAAGATAAATTTTAATGAAGTTCATTTAAAAGACAATTTTCATTTCTTAACCTTCTGTAGGACAAAATCCTTTATCTCCTTTGTCTGACATTAGAGTGTTTTCCCACACCCTGTCAAACTCTTTCAATTTTAAGTCCCATTCTTTTGATGAGGAAAGAGAAAGAAATCCTTTAAGAAGTCATTCAGGCTCATAAGAGCTTACATTATTAGAATATTTCAAATAAAGTTTCTATCAAAGACTTCACGGGAAAAGACATCAAAAGGAAATAATCTGATCAAAGCACAGTATCTTACTGGCATCAACAGATATTGGCACTTTTCTCATGAGCTCTACATGAATGTTTGTCACTGCACCAAATCTACACCTGTGGCTGCTACTTGAATTTAGTGACATGTGCTTGAGAACATTATCAACAAAAACCATTCAAGCATTCCTGAAGTCAAAATAATCTGACAAAAGTGAGAGGGAAAAAATGGGGAAAGAAAACGGATTTTCAATCAAGCAATTTCTCAGAGCTCTCTAGAGATTAGTTTTAAGGCTAAAATCACAATGATGGTACTGCCAAGTGCCCCGAGTCAGTATTTCTGTGCTGGCATCCCCAGAGTCAGGATGCCAGCAGCCCAGAGCACATCCAAAGCACACAGGGTGAACTCCTCACTGCTCCCAAAAGAGCTTAGACCACGCCTGTTCTCAGGGAATGGGACTGCAGCCTTCAAGTGTGGTCACATTTGGCTTCTGAATCACACCTGACGCAGGTGATGCCATTTTCCGGGAGTTGACCCAAATCACGTTTCCAGAATATCCCAAAGTGCCAGTTTGCAGCTATTTGTCATCACCTAGAAGCTGGAACTGTAATTTCTTCATGCATTTCAGGCTTTGCTATGACACGAGGCGCACAGGAGTGTGCTCACTCCGAGGGCTGTGCCATGAGAGGGCAGGACAGGCGTGGGGATGAAGGGTGGGAACACCCCGAGCGTGCACTGCACCTCTTGGCATTCAGGGACACAGCAGATGTGCAACAGCAGCACAGCAGGAACTGGCACACTGGGGTTCCAGGTAAAACACAGCCACCATGAAACAAGGCCACTCCTCTTGGTGTGCTGAATCTGACACAGGGAAGGGTATTTATCAGGCTGCAACACTGCAAGTGGGCCAGGACTGAACGAGCTAAACTACCTCACAGATGGAATAAAAGAGGAGATGACCATGCACTAACTTTTGGGCACTGCTGGCTAGGGAAGGTTCAATTCACAGCATTATCTGAATGCTTGAATCATCAAGTCTGATGTCAGGAGACTGCAATAAAAGCTCTGCCCTGCACAGCTGCCCCTGCTGTGGGCAGAGGTTCTGCTATCAGCTGGCACACACACTGAAATGCTGCCTTTGCAGCCACACCAACAGACTGAACTATGGTGGATTGCAGATGACTGAAATAACTGCTCTGCTGAAAGGCCACTTTGTCACTGCCAACACCCCTGCAGCACACACAGCTTCCACGCAGGCAAATGCTCCTACAGCACTGGAACTCTCCTAAGGGCCCAGAAAAGGAAGGCTTCCACTGGAGTTATAAAGAAAGGAGACTGATGGTTCCCAATATAAAACTCCACGCTGGTTATGGAACAGCTTTCACACAACTCTAAGGACGAGGCCACAAAAACCAGAGCCTTGCCTCCAGCAAGGATGCTATCCCTGCCCCCTCCTGTGATGGAATGTGAGTCCTTGAGCCTGGTGGACTACGGAGTGCAGGCATGGGGGAGCTAGGAAAGCTGAATGAAAAGCACACTTCATAATTATTCTTAAATGAAAGCAAAAGAGAATGGAAAAACACATATGAAAAGGAGGCAATGGAGAGAAAAGGGAAGAAAGCAGGAAATGATAAAAGTATGCCCCAAAAAAGGAAGGAACAGAGTATTACTGGGGGGTGGAGGAAGGCAGGAAGGGATGATTCAGGCAGGAGTTTAATTACTGTGGCTAAAAGCAAGGGAAAGCTGAATGGTGAGATGGGGGAGATGGAGGATTGCAGTTTGTGAGGAAGTGCAGCCAACAGTGGGATGGAGGAGGTGATAAGAGGCACAGGTACCCTGGAATCTGAGAACATGCAAAATGGAGACCCCAGCTGAAGGACACAAGCTCACAAAGAAGGATGAGTTGTAGGGAATGGGGGTGAGGAAGACAGCATTCAGAAAGGGCAGACTGCCAGGGTAGAAGGAGGCCAGGGAAAGTGGACTGAGACAATAAAGGAACTAGACCACCCCTGGATGAAGAGAATGAGGAATGAACACAGGAGGAGAAAAAGATGTGAAGAGTGATAAACAAAAAAACCCCAAACAAACAAAAAATAAAAACCACCAAACAACAGCAAAACCAACAACAAACCAGGGGGAAGAATAATTGGCACAAATGACCTTATTCATCAGCAGTGTGTTTCTCCTCTCTGCTCTGTTTCTCACTTCATTTTGATATCCCACTCTACAACCTCTCCCCCTTAAAGCAGGAATCAAATTCATTGTCACAAGGACTGACAAGGAAGAGGAGATAACAGTCTACAGCCAGTCTAGGACATCACCTTCAGGACCCAGTGTAAACTCATGAAACTCTCACAGTCTATTTACATTAGTGGTGCGTATTTTTTTCCACCACAGTTCTGAACTGCATTGCATTGCTCTCACCAATTCTCTCTCACCCCTGAACAAGAACATTATGCTCTCACTTCTGGTGGTGGCTGAAGAGATGGCCAGAGCACGAGGGTCTGTCTCTGGTATTTCCTTTTCTGTCTTTTCAGATGCACCCAGGGCAGCTGGCACACGTCACTGCAGTCCCAGCAGCAGCACACAACACGTGGCAGCACACATATGCCCAAAGAATTGCCTTCATTAATTCCAGCTGCAGCGCTAAACGTTACCACAGTAAAATGCAGAGTTTGTAACAACAGCCAACATTGCTCTCAAACCCACCATGGGAACAGAATTCCTGCTCTGTACATAAATATGTGCTTTTTAGCACCTGATTCCTAACAGCACTGCACAGCCCTCTTCTCATGTCAATCCCTGTCAGCCCTTCCAAGAGCTGGCTTGTGTAAAGACTGTGCAAGGATGATTTCAGCATCAAAACCTTCAACTCATGCAGAGAATCAATCTAGGCAGACAAAGTAAAGCCTTCCCGATGCATACACCACAGCCCAAAAATGAATGCAGGCGATAAAGTTGGCCTATTTCCTTGCTTTCAGATGTTTGTGTTTGTCTTGGAACTTTCCTGACATTCAGGTAAGGGAAGAACAAGAACCCCAACAGAAAGAATGCAAGACCAAAGGTTTTCCCTAGGAGATTGCTGCCAATGGGGTTTTCACAGTTGTATGATCTACAAGTAAGCCATCTTCAAATTAGGCTGTGCTATGAAACCTCACATGCATTTGAACAGTAGTCTGGAGGTTTGCTCATCACTGCTTTTGTATAGAAAAAAAAATAAATCCGACAATCTTCTATTCCCAAATATCTCTTAAGAATTACCAAAGAAATATACCTTTTTAATGAAAAGCTCTGGATGCTTTTTGAAAAGTTTCCTTTCAGCCACTGTTTTGACGACAACCTCCCACAGGTGATATGGTTGCACCTGACCCACTTTTCACCAGTCTGTGCTAATTCTCAACGCTGCAAGACATAAAATTCACATCCTGTGATACCCAACATTCTTACGGCAGTTCATTAGCTGTATTCATCGAACTCTCAGGACAAAACGAGACTCATTACACCCAACATGCAGGAATATTTCATTCCTAAGTAATGCTTCAAGGAAAAGGAAGGAACCTTGCAAAATCAGAGCCTCTCCTGCAATATTATTAACTGTAATGTGAAATAAAAATGTCCTAGAGGATGACAGTTACTGCTGCAGTATTCAGTTTTGCAAGGCATGCTCGGGACACACTAATGGCCACTGCCTCCCCAGGAAGCTGAACTCATCATGGCTCACAAGGAGCTGGTCTGGAGAGATTTCACATCATCTGAAAACACCTTCAAGAGGTACTTTGTCATGCGGTGGTGCTCAAAGGCAGCAAAGACACTCAAAAGCCAAGCCAGGGCTGCAGTGGCACAGAAGGTCACCACCCTGTCCCCAAAGGGCAGCATGCCACAAACCAGGGGCAAATAAACCACAAAGCCAGGAGTCTCCAGCTCAGGCAACACTTCTACATATGTTTCTGAGTCTGTCTAACCAGCAGCAGTCATGGGTGTGGTCACTTACATTTTTTTAAGCCTCTTCTCTGAAAATAAAAATAAAATTCTGCTGCTTTTGAAGGAAAAAAATATTATTTTGCCAAATGGTAAACTTATGTGTACATTATCTCTGCAAAGCAAACAGCACTGCTGAGGAGAACAGGGAAGATTCTGACCTGACACTTAAAAACACAGTGAAACATCTGAAATCTGTGCAGTTGCTTAGTCACCAACGTGACTAAGGCCCAAATGAGAAACAAATAAACAACACTGATACTTGGCTTGTTTTAATAAAACTTTTGTTCTCATTATACAGTACACAGGTGGTCACTGAAATGTGCTTTTTTTATCCTTCAATTAAATTAAATTCTACTACTGAGGTACCTCTCAGCATATATGAAACAATTCTGAGCAATCCTCATTAGAATTCCACCAGAAAAGATGGTATGGTGAAATACACACATTGAGCCATGCAAACGGCTTTATTAAATAAAGGATCAAAATTTTGGGACCTGCAAAGTCTATTTTCTGCTATTAAATGGCATACACTGGCATTTTCACAGTTTTCTAACTCCAAACATTTATTTTTAAAAGAGGGAAACTTCACAAAGAGATTAATTAAGGTCTCCCAAAACATAATTGGGAAATTGAAAAACTGCACTAAGGTTTAGGGAAAGTCGTAGATAATTTGCTTAACATACCTTGAAGTACAGGAAATAAAATACTGTAGCACATATTGCTCAAGACAAATGGACAGATTTTGACCCTTTACTTGAATTAATGGTTTCTGAAATCAGCCTTCTGGAATTTTTAAAGAAGCATCCAGTTCTTGCACTGCTCTTTTCCAAAATACAGGTCTACAGAAATTTGGGATTCATAGAAACGTGCCCATTTGGACTCTGCCAGATCTCTGGTCTCACTTTTCCTTTCCAGTCACTTCCCACAGGGTGATGTTTCCTGCCTGTGAAGCCCATGGCTGTGGCACCACAGAAAGAAATCCTGCATCCAGTTAAGAGAAGCTGCCATCCCTGGCAAAAGCCTGAGAGTAAAAATACCACTTCTAATTAGGATTCTGACAGATCCCTGTGAGAAGCAGAGCTGGAGCCCACTGCAAGCACAAGCCAAGTGTCTGCCCCCTCAGGTAACATTACAGGAAAACCCAGAGCAACCCACTTATCTTACAAGCAGCAACACTTGCAGGCTAAAGAGCCACTAACAAAAACACAGAATGACACTAAATATAAAGGATTCATCTCAGCAACGCTAGAAGGGAGAAAAATTGGAAAATAGAATATTGTAAAAGGAAAAGTAAGTTTTGAAATAAATATTTCAAGATTTAAACTAATAGTAGGAAAGCCCATAAATCATCTTTACAATCGCTCCCGTTCCAAACATCCATCTGCTCCAAATATATGCCTATTACCAGGTCTTCAGCATACATTATGGGATAAAGAGGACTGTAGAAATCTAATTTACTACTGCAGGGAAGAGATGCCAGGGAAAGGGTTAGAGGAGTAGCATAAAATCCTGTAGAGGGTTGAATTTTTCTGTGAGACTAACTATAGCTCTGCACAGTGTGATTTTGTATAAAGTGATGTGTAACACCAAGCCAAGGCAGCCAAACCAAAGGTTACTTTCCTCTCAATTTCTGTCTCCCTGCTTGGGGCCAGGAACCCAAGGATTTAGGGCACTGGAGGGTAACAAAGGCAAGCCTGAATGAAGGCACAGCAGATCATAAAAATATTATACAGCACCTCTCCAATACTGGTACTAACAAAAAATGTGGCTGGACAGGTTTTCCTGAAAGATGAAGTAGTTCCTGTGATTTCTGATCTGTTTCAGGTATGAAATAATGAAAAAGAGAGTGTGGACAAGTCTGTAGAGCACAGTGCAAAGGGTGTTTGTCAGCCAGCCCCTGGCAGGGATGACAAGCTCTGGGAAGCAGAGAACTCCTGCCACTGCTCTGCAACAGCTGCCTGCAAACCACACAGCATCACACCCAAACTCCACACACCACCTCTTTCCCACCAGACTATTCCTCTCCTTCTATGTCTGCCTTGTGGCTGGTTTATCAGTGTGCAGAGACCTCAGGCCCCGCAGCCCCAGCAGCCACCCAGGTCCTCTGAGCTCCCGTTTGAAAGGAGCAGGAGTGGATTCACACAATCACAGCCAAGTCCAGCAGCCAAAGCTGTATTTCAGGGTTGTGCTCCTTCCTATCAAATTGCCAGGTGCTGTGTAAGGGAGAGGACAAAACATAAGGCATAGGCTCAGCCTTGTTGAGTTTTGTGTGTACTTTAAAGAGTCAGGATTGCAGTTTTTCCTTCACTCACAGTCAGCAGAAGAGGATATGATGACGTGCATAGCCCAGGGTGGGGAACTTATTTACTTGCTTCCCAGTAAGTTCCTTTTCTGTACAAATTTGAGACACATCAGCAGCAAGTCACAGGATTTAGCTACAGGGATATAGCCAGGTAACAGCAGCCATGATAGCAAGGATAAGAGAAGCCCTTTGTTCAGCTTTTTTCCTTCAACAGGATAAATTCAGGTTCTCTTTGTATTTCAGCAGCTCAGAATTAATGCCCCAAGCACAGCAGAGTTTTTCTTTAAATTCAGCATTCTGTGCTTATTAAAATTTCATTACTAAAGTTGCTAGAAAATAAGACTTGTAAATAGTGCCCAGCATGGCCTCACTGACAAACACCCTGGCAAGCACTGAACCATCAGAGACAGGCAGTGCAATCCTTCAGATCACAGAGAGCAACATCTGAGCACAGGCAGCACAGAAGCAGCAAGGTAAGTGCTGCTAATGAGGAGAGGAGAACTGGAAATCTAAAGGAGACGTCTAAGAAACCCAAAAAGACATTTTATACAAAACAGAGAGTATCCATGTGGAATCACAGAGTGGAAACAGGAGAAGCACAGAAACCATGTAAACTTGAAAACACTCTGAAGCACTACAAGTAAAACTTGCTAGGTCTAATCTACTGTTAGATTCAAAGTTCTGCCCACCAGACACTTCAAACATTGTATCTTTTGTACACACTTTTAAACATGCCCCACGTGTACTGAGCTCGAGAGCCCAGCAGGAGTGTGGCATGAAGAAGGGAGAAAGCACACCGACAACATTTGACACGCCAAGGGTGAGCCAGAATTCAAGGTTTCTCTCCTCTGATGCAGCCTCAGGCCAGGGAGGGGGAAGAAGGCAAGTCTCTCACCGTTGTTGCTGTTATCATCAACCAGGATGATCTCCCTGAGCAGGTGGGCAGGGGTGCGGTCCATGGCCGAGCGGATGGAGCGCAGGATCACCGAGAGCGCCTCGTTAACGAAGATGAACACGATGCTGACCTCGGGAAGGCTCTCGGGAAACGTCAGGTTTCTGCACCTGAAGGGAAAGGTTCAAGAGCAGATGTGAATTGCTGGCAGTCACGGTGCAAACAAAAACCATTTCAGAGAAATCCAGCCCCAGTTGTAAGAACGCATTCAAAGACACAGCTCCAAAGAACATCCTGCTAGTGAAGCTACGACAGGTGGTGCAGCCAGAAAAACTACATACAACATGGAAAACTTACCTGTGTCAACAGTCAAGGGCTTTAACCAGAAAGGGGAATACTCTCATAACCTGGTGCATTTTCCTTTCCTCTTCCAAAACCAGATATTTCAGCCACATTCCAACTTGCTTATGGAAACAGCAGTATGCAAGTGCTGCCCACAACTTTAAAGCTCCCTAGTGTTTTATAGGTTTTTTTTCACCTCCTTCTTTCCAAAGAACATTCAAGTCTTTCAATTATATGAGTAGAAAGCTCTTTTACCACTTTACCTTTTTAAGCCATCAGCAAAATACTTGCTTTTTTAATGAAGCCACAACTTAACTGAGCAAAAGGAATTAACTGTTTTTCTGTAAAACTTTTAGTATTTTAACACAATGTTTCTGAACAAGAATTAATTCTACATTTTTCTCAAGTCTGAAACTATTTACTAGGATGAAGTTAAGCACAGGCTGACTGAGGCAGCATTTTTAGATAGACTTTGTAGATGGAAATGGTGGATATTAATGCTTTTCTCTACCTCCTGACAACACTGAGTGGCTGTCCTCTCCAGAAGCCAGGGTTCACCACATCCAGGAACCCCTGAGCACTGTGGAAAGCACAACTAACAGCCAATGCATCGCATACAGAAAGCATGGATGGATTCAGGATTTTTACATCGTGCTTGAATATGACTCCTTAACTAAATCTGTCCTTTGGTTCAAAGAGAAAAATTCTTTTAGGATTTTGGATTTTAATTCGTGCAGCAAATAAATACAGAGAAGTATCACAAAAGCATTCCTCTTCATATGCTGGCTGTTGTACAAAAATTAAGTCCAATCAAGGTGATTAATTTACTTCTATGCATTTACAGGTTCTGAAAAAGGTCAGTGCACAGGACACATGACACCCAAACTGACTGAGACAACATAATATTCATAATTCAGCTGGTCAACCAATTTTCTAAATTCAGTCATTGGTTTGAAGCTGATGGAAATCACATTAAAGAAGCTATTTTATATTTTAGGTACTTTCTGTCACCATGCAGAAGAAATATAACGACATATAAAACAGAAAACAGTCTGGAAAACGTGGTAACAGTTCAAGTCTTAAAAAGTGTACAGTGTGTTTTTTAATAACCTGGTTCATACACCTTTTAGAAACAAATATGAAACCTCATTCTCACAGAGACATACAGTTTTTTGTTCCATGGCATCTATACCAGATGGAAATTAAAATGATGCTGGGATTTACTGATTCCCACTTCTGGCTTGATCTTCTGTAGCAGAACAACCCAAAACTTTCCCTCCCAAATCCGTTTCTATTTCCACTGGTGTGTTAATCCTCTGTCCATTGGTAGGTCAGCTTGCAGCATCAGAATGACAAGTTTTCTTTAAAGCATCCAGAAGTGGATTTATGCAAAATAAAGCACTACAATAAGAGGCAAGGGGAGCTGCCTTTTCTTCCAGAAGACAATTAGTGCAAGGCAGCACTGTTTCTCTCTTTTAGCCAGTAGTGCAGGAGTTAAAACCTTCAGCCAGGACAGTGGGAGCATGAGTTCAAACCTCCCTGATCTCCCCAGAGAGCCAACTACTAGCCAGCTTGGTATGATTATTTTCAGTCCCCCTTTTCAGGGTCATTCCACTTTTTGTGGAGCAATTAAACCAAGCTGGAGCGATACCAAGTCTCTCTAACCTCGTGTTTGGGGTAACTCCCTTGGAGGAAGGACCTGCAGCACATGTTGAAATGGATGTTCATGCATTTTAAACCCTAAACTCCACTCTTCATGGCTGTGTCCAACCTCCTACATTATAATGCCATGAAAATTCCTGGGATCACTTATTTCTTTCTTTTGCATGCGAATATTTAATGTTTCCTTTTTATTCATGACAATTTGGCATAAGAAACGAAGGCATTTTCACAGAGCCTGCAAGTGAGGTGGCAGGGCAATTCACTGGGATGCCACACAAACCCAGGATGGATGAGGCTGGAATGGGCCTCGGGAAGTTCTCCTGTCCAGCCCCTTGCTCAAGCAGAGTCCCTTCAAGCCAGCTGCCCAGGAGCAGCATTTTCCCCATGCAGACAGGGTGGGGATGACTGCAAGGGTGGAGGCTCCACCACCTGTGCTTCAGTTTGTGCCCGCTGCCTCTGGTCCTGCCACTGGGCAGCACTGAGAAGAGCCTGGCTCTGCCCTCTTTGCAGCCTCCCTTCAGGTATTCACCTGGATGACATCCCCTCTAAGCTTCCTCTTCTCTAGGCAAAGGAGTCCCAGCTCCACAGACACACACTGGTTCCACACCTTCTTAAGGAGAAAAGGCAGTTTCCACACCTGCCTCCTGTACCCTGGAGTGAGTATTTTCACTCTGAAATGGTTCCTTAAGGAAAGATCACCTTTGGTGGTGAACAATCTCTAGAAGTCCTGCCCAGATGATGGAGTAGTTGAAGCAGGCATAGATTTACTTGGGCTGAGCACTGTCAAACGCGAGGCAAATCTTTGACAAATATGAGTTTCAGGGACCATCCGGTTTCAGTGGCATCCAAGAGAAGGATTTCCAAGGTGCATATTTCAGACTCAAAGTGGCTGGGAGGCCTCTGAAGCTTTAATCACATTAGAATTCTTAAATACTAACACTCAAATTTCCCCAGAAGATGCTAAAACCATTACAGATCCAGGCCCTTGAAGAACAGACCTGCTCATGCCAAATGGTGTGTATGCATCCAAGTTCAGCAAATTTGTCCTCAAATAGACTCTGAACTACTTAACAGGCTTAAACCTACTAAAGTAACCTTCAGTACTACCCTTTACAGAACCTACCATGCTTGTTATTTTAGTGATGTGCTTGCAGGCAAAATGAACAGATACAAAATGGTCCAGCAAACAAATCCACAGCCAATCTATCTTTTAGCTGTCTTCCTTAGGCACGGTAATATTTGTTATCTTCAGCCATAGCAATGTACAAAGAAGATACAATGTAACTCCAGCAAAAAATGAA
This sequence comes from Nicator chloris, assembly GCA_013400495.1. NCBI lineage: Eukaryota > Metazoa > Chordata > Aves > Passeriformes > Pycnonotidae > Nicator > Nicator chloris. The sequence continues at coordinate 173,783 of WAAE01018770.1, forward strand.
AACATCTGGTAAGACATTCTGGTACCTATGGTGCCTATTGAGAAAAACAGAGAGATTTTTGAAAATACTTTGAATGGCAATAAAAATATACTGAAAATAGTTCCAAGAAGTTGCTTCCTTAAATACAGGTGGTTTTTTCTTAGCCGTCAACTAAGCTCAGCTTGGGACAAATGTAAAATATACTATTGCAAGAAACTGGTGACAAATTATATCCCAAAAAGGTTTTAGATGACAAAACAGCCCCCAATACACTACTGCCCTGCCATAAATCCGTGCATAAACTGAAATGCTCAAACAAAACTTCTGCTTTTGATGAGTCTTCCATCCATTTAAAAGAAACTCATTGTATTGGTTTTCTCACCTGCATTCATTTATATCTAACGTATCTGCAATTTTTATCACTCTGGACAAAATTTTTCATTGCTGGCAACTACTACATTCAAGAGCAAAGCTTTTAATGCTGTGAATGTAATTTGATTCCCTTTTTGCACCACCATGCCTTAAAAGATAACTACAGATGACACGAGAGAATAAAATTAGACTCCTGGTTTGTCTAATTTCTTTAGTCTTCTCAAGAAGACTAGTTTTCAATGAGGGTACGTTCCTCAGCTGAGTTCATGTTTTCTTTTTTTTTTTCCATTCAGACTCGTTCATTATCTTTACTTCCAGCTCAAATTCACTTAGTTTTCAGTGTGTCTACAGTTTTTAAAAAACACTTTTTCCTCTCTACATTGTTTTTTGTATCAGCTGATGACAATAAAATTACCCACTTTTTTTTTTTTTTTATTTAAACAAATCAGAATCAACCCAGCCCCAGATCCTGCACAGAACGTAGGCCACTTGTGCGTTTTCACACGTATGTCTGTCGTCATCTTTATGCCAAGTTTTACGAGGAACGAAATTCCACAGCGATGGGAATGAACTAACAATAGCTCGAGAGAGCGAGGGGTACAAGGGTGTGTAAGTGTCTAAATCTGCTGAAGGGGGGGAGAGGAGAGGAAGTGTTCTGGATGGGAACCTCCGCTCCATGGAGCTGGGAGAAGGCAGCGCTCGCGTGGCCACCACGAGGTGCCAGTGGCGGTGCCAGCCCCGCCAAGGGCTGAGCCCGGCTGGGAGCTGCCCCACACCCCAGACAAACACCCCACGAGGCTCACAGCGAGCTGCAGGGCAGCACTCGGGCTCAGGTCTGGGTTCCAAAGGCTGTTCAGAGCTCTGACGGCGAGCACCACTCCAACAAAGCTAAAAACGACCGCCAGCAACCCACCCCGCCCAATGACACCGGGCTAACAGCACTACAGCAGCAGTTGCCATGGCTACCAGAAATTTAGAGAAACTCCTGGTGTTCTATTTCAAGCACAGCTCTGGTAAATGGAGGGCAGCATACATTATGAGGCTTCTTTCAAATATTTGTCCACAAGACAACTCTATTCCTCTCCGCATTGTGATAATTCAATTTAGCCAGTCATTAGCCATTAAAATTAGTTTAGCATAACTATGCATTAAAGCAGCAAACCAAAAATTATTTCCTGTATTAATAACTTATCTCTGAGACCTTCTACAAATACGTACATAAATTATGAACACAAATTATTTTCTGCAAGCTTTGAAAAATGTCCACCAAGAGTATCACATCAAACAATAGCAAAACCCCATGTTTTTGTTTAGAAAAAAATTACAGCATATATGCCACTTGTTTGTTTGTTTTGTTTAACACAAGATGCAATAAGGATGTTACTAAAAACATTTGGGGTTCATGTGTTGTTTTAGGAACATACATGGGAGCATGTTTTGGTTCCAGCAGGCTAAGAATTTCTCAGAAGCACAAACAGAAACAGAATTGTACTTTCTTCAAGAACTGGTAACATTTTATCCATAGCCAAAATGGCAAACAGAAGTTCAAAATATATGGGAGTAAAAAACCCCCACATTCTGGCATAAGCGAAATAAGTAACACTAAAGCTTTCACAAAAGAACTGATTATTTTAAGAATGCCTGCACAACTATTTATGTATTTATATTTATTTCATTACGTGATCATACTTCATTTTTCCTTTTGAAAAATACTATTATCAGTACTTCAAGTGCTAACTGAGCTACGTTAACCAGGCTGGCATTGAACAACATATAAAAAGGTCTCTTTTTTCCTGCGCAATTGTACATCATCATTAACTTGGGCATTAGAGCAGCCTGAAGACTGCAGCAGATTTGGAATCCCTGCCAGTGGTATTCAATACCTCTAGAGCAGCCATTTGAGGAGGTACATCCCAACAGGAAAACCAAAGCTCAGCTCAGAATCCCCGGGGTGGCTGCTGGGGCAGCACACACTGCTGCTGGGAGCCACTCTGAAGGCAAAGGTGAGATAAGAAAGGAGAATCAGAGGTAGAGAGAGAGGTAAAACAGAGAATGAAACATGACACAATTACACATTAGGTATTTAACAAGAATGCTGAATACTTTGGTAATTTTAGGACTTCTGTCCAAAACAATACATTACAGGCTTTTGTGCTCTTTTCAAATGACTCCTTTCAAACATCAAAACCAACAAGCAATATGAATGTTCTCTTTTACCAGTAGCAAGAAAAGAACTTGGTCAGAAGTTAACAAGGAGCCATAGCCGTCACTAACATAAACCCAGCAGAACAGAACTGTTTCACAGGGACATGTGGAGGCAAAGATTTAAGGAATGCAAGTCTGGAGGAGCTGGCTTTTGGGGAGAAATAGAGATTACATACAAATGCCCAGCCTGAACCTCCCTATTTGAAATCATATGTTTTTCTTATATCAGTTTTAATAAAGGAAAAAATTTATAGAAGTCTGATGCATCTTGCATCCAAGATTGTGTTTATCAGCACAAGACCGATGGACATTTTGGACAGGTGTACACACAAACAACTTTTGTCCCAAACCACATTGCTCTCCTCAACCAGCCAATGCTTGGTTTTTCTTCCTTGTGGTCCCATCTGCATTCAAGGGACCTCTTGCCTGCTCTGTTTGTGCCCACTTTATCACAAACCTCATTTTGCTGTCTTCAAGGCTTCTACCATTGTCCCTTGCCAAACTGAGCCCCTAAATAATCAGTTTGGGAGTGGTGAATTGTTTGAAAGAAGTGCTTACAAAATAGCCAAAGCCCTTCTCTGCACAGAAAACAGGACCTCTCCTCTGCACTTTTGTAGATGCTTTCAGCAAAACTTTCAGCCAGGAAAAGGGCAAACCTGCTGCCAGCCACATGCTATACCACACTACTTGACAGTCTCCAAAGAATTAAAACATCTGAGCTTTAAATGCTTCTTTTGCCTTCCAACCTTCCTGCCTTTTGCTTCTTTGCTGTCTTCCAGTCAGTTACCCTGACAGAAAAGGTTGCTTTGCATTTCCTGGCCAGTTTATTCCTATCACAGTCTGTGCAGGAGCCAAACCCTTTGGAACAGCTCCTCTGCTGGGATCCTGCTGCAAACCTTCTTTCCCACTGCACCTCCCTGGCTCATCACATAATCAAAGAAGGATATTACCTCCCTCTCCCATGTGTGCTTCAGCACAGTGGATCAGGCAACAAAAATTTACAAGCCAACAAAGCAGAATCTTGAGTGCATCCACTCCAAAGGAGTTTGGGAGACAGCTTCAGGGCCCCTGAACAACCTAACTTGTTATAATGAATTTCTGCACGACCTTGCTTCATTCACATTTCACTCCTAACAAGCTTTGTGGGTACTGCCTGCCCTACTGAAAGTAATGAGCACAACAGAATTATAACTAACACAGAACTATTATCCTCTGTTCCTGCACACAGCAAGGGCAACACTGCCTTCCTCAGTGCTTCCAAGCTCATTAGGGCCAGAAGCTATTTGTCAGTCTGTGATGCAGACAGGTTATGGAGCAACAGATGCACAGAAGGGTGGGGAACAGCACAGCACCCAACTTCAGCAGCACAAAGTCACAAAAATCAGGCCCTGGCAGTCACAGTACCTCACAACAAACCCTGCACTGTCTACTGAGTACTGCAAAAACTGAGCCCACTTCAGGGTGTGATGATTACCTCAGGAGGCTAAAGTATCCAGGGCAGTTAATCTCTTATTTACTTGTAAGGGATTATTTTGGACTGTGCTGGGGACACCCTGTGCTAGTGAAAAGGAACCAAACTCAGAATGCAACAGGAGGCTCATGGATGTACAGAGGGTCAGAAACCACTCTGCAGTACCTAAAACATGAGAAGGTCCTTCTGAAAGGTGTGACAACTACCACAGCTTGACCCAACCATGCTCTGCTGGATGTTTCCATCCAATGTGATGATCTTTTTCTAGAGAGGCCAGAGTTCAGAGGCTTGGGCAGAGTGCACTGCCCTAACTGCTAAACGTGTTCTACTACCTCTTCATGCCACCCATGCTGCAGGACTGGGCAAGGCTGCATTTTTGCCCTCTCCTCCAGCTGTGTTGTGGCTCAGCAATCTCTAATTGTCCTCTGCTTCTGTCATGGCATTTAATGTTGACAATCTCAACCCTAGAAAATGCTGCATGCTATGATTTGGTGTTATCACACACGTGGAATGGCCCTTCTCTCTGCAGAACCCTGTAAAGACACTGAGCTGAGCTATGCTAATGTGAATCCTCAGAGCACTGCAGGCAGAAAGGTCAAAGTTGAGTCATACCAGTATGATATAAAAGGGGTAATATCACCATTTTGGCAGCTCACTTAATTCTCCTGCTTCAACTGGGGCTAACAATGTATGAATTCCCTTAGGTTTCAGTTGCAAATACTGCTGTCTTCCCAAACTGCTGTGCTTCATACGGTCGGTTCTGAGCACAGGTGACAGAGCAGCACTGAGCGCAGACAGAGCGACGCGAGCTCTGCTCCCTCACCCACCTGTCAAAAGCCTGTGCTGGGACTCCTCTGTCACGCTGACTCCTGCAGCACCACTGCCAAATCCAGGCCAAGGAGCTTGGTTAGACCTTGGCCCACACTGTCCAGAGCCACTGTGGAACCTCTTCTGTGTGTGTGCCCTCATGCATTGCTAGTCAGAACAGAAATACCACACCTGGCTGAGGTCCAGCAAAGCTGACTACCTTGGTCTCCACGCTCCCTGCACACACGCTGTCCCTGGCTTTCCCACTGTGCTGCCTGAGCCCAGCACATGCCTGAGCCCAGAACCTGCCTGAGCAGAATTTAAATACAGATATACAGACTCGGGAAGTGACTTCTGCACCTGGCTGAGAAAACAGGTGCTAGAAATCCCCAAAATTGATTATTACACTGGAAACGTACTCTCACAGGGTAGACTTTTTTCCCCACAACAGTCATGTATGTGCTCTCACATAAACAAGACTTGGCCTGTCAGGAGCAGGAACTCTTTTTTCAACGACAGGACTTTCACAACACCTGTAGCTCTGCACTCCTCAGGGTGCTGTAGATACTGCATGACAAGACAGTTCATTTCCCTCAGGGTCAGAACTTACTACATCCCCATGTCAGAGTCCCTGCCTGCTCCCCAGCCTAAGGGGTGTGTGGGGAACCTGCCTCAGCTGCCATTACTAAGCCTTTATTTTGTATGTTTGTGTCCCTACACACACCGTGATGTCGGTCACGTTTCTGGCAGACAGTCAGCAAAGGATCAAAACTTGCACAGGAATTAGGATCATGATTCATTTGTAACTAGTTTCTTTTAAAATCCTAACCTTAATTTGTTTTCAGCTACAGTAACATGCATTTTCTCCATCTTTTTAACTTTTAAAACACATAGTCATAAAAAATTTATATTGAAATCATTCAGAACTGTAATTTCAAAAGAGCTGTAAGAACAGAAACATTTCTATCATTGATGTCTAGTTAAAAAGATTTCTTTTTCCTCTGGATTAGTTTACAATTAAAAAACAAAAAAAGAGACTGTCCCCACAGGCACTGCTGAACTGATTTAACTAAAACACAAATACAATTGCATGGACTTTGATTTCCTTAACGTCAGTATTTCAGCGAATCTGCAACAAAAACATTTCTACAACACAATATATAATAACATATAGCATAGATATTGCTAAAGTGCTGCCTGGGATGGTGTTCATATATTTTTGCTATCATCAACTTAATGTGCAGCATCAACTTAATGTGCAGCAAAATGCACTACTGCTTCAGTTATTAAAATATTTGGTTAGAATAAGTGAATAAGATCACATTTGATTCACTAAGTACCCAGCATATTTATTTTAATGATTTTTTTTTAATGAGCTGCAAAAAACGCAGTTTTCTCTTCACCCGTTTCTCCATCTCCAGAGCTGCTGTTTGTTCAAAGCATCAGCAGCATCACCAAGGCTTCAAAAAAGTTGAGCATTAACTGTCTCTGAGCAAAGAGGCCTCGGATGCACTGAAGGGAAGGTCGTTCCCTCCCTGGTGCCATCCACCTCCCCAAGCCGTTGTGGAATAACCCTGATGCATTCTCCCTGCCCAGCACACATGATCCCGAGCACAGACCTGCCCAGGGCAGGAGCATCCCTGGGCTTTCAGTGCTTGGCTCAAAGGTGCATTTCAGCACCAAAGCTCACCAGCTTCACCTGCCGACTGGCCTTCATCAGGCAGCTCTGTGCTTTCAAAGAAAGCAGCTCTTGTTTAGCCAGATTACCAGATAAAACTGAAAATTGGCCTGAAAGGTTCTTCTCTTAGCAGAAAAATCACACCTGCTACCTCATGTATATTGTGAGACGAAGCTTCCAACAGATGCTGAAGAAATTTTAGTGATTACTTAGTGGGGCTTTAACCGGCCTGACTGTGGGCACTTCGGAGGAGAACTGAGAGGTGCAGCCTCCCCTGTTTGGTGGGCAGTGCCCGCTGTGGCCACCGTGAGGGCGGCGCGGGGGCCTGCGGGCGGCCCGGCCCAGACTCACCCGCGGGGGCCGGCGGGCGGCCCGGCCCAGACTCACCCGCGGGGGCCTGCGGGCGGCCCGGCCCAGACTCACCCGCGGGGCCGCAGGTCGGGCAGCGCGCGGTCCAGCGGCAGGCGGTCGCTCAGGTACGCGTTGTAGCCGTAGTACTGGAACTGCTTCAGCGCCACGCGCCGCTGCTCGGGGCTCAGTTCCTGCCCCCAGTGAGCGAACAGCGACGAGTCCGCGAAGGCCTCCGCGGGGCTGTCCTCTGCCTTCGGGGGAGCTTCTGCGAGAGACAAAGGCAAAAGCAAACGGTGATCCCGGCTGTTTTAACAGGCGGTAACTCTGCTGGCCGCCCGTACGTCCTCCCACGGCGCGCCCTCACGGAACCCCTTGTCGCTGTAACTACTAGCATGTAAGGCTCAACATTTAACAGGCAAAGTTAGGCTGGAACAATTCTTTTTTTTAATCACAATCTGCCTAAAGGCCAGGACTGATAAATCCAAATGAGTTAAATTTCAGAAGGAGCCTTATCAGAAAGGAATGCTATTCGGCTTTTATATACTAAGATGAAATATGTAATTTCAGCCTGGATTATCCAGCTAGGAAAAGACTGGAGTTTTGAAGGGGAAAAACAAAGCATCTTTACACAATGCACAAAATGGCTGCCAAAGTCCCTGTGTCAAATAAGTTCTTTAAAACTACATATTCAACACAGAAAGTTCACTGTACTAGGCATCCATGTTTACATAGCAAACCAATTTCACTCATGCAATATGCTCCAGTTTACCAATCCAGCCTATTTGAATGCTTAGTCCATATTTAGGTGCACGTGATGATGCTGCTGGGATCACCACGCAGTATTCACATGATTAGAAAAGGTTTTTGTTTCACAAGGCCACATCTCTGGCTGCTATGTCAAACAGAGAGGAGGGGCAAAGACATACCTAGAACTCGATTTCAGAAGAGCTCCTGTACAGTAAAATCACAGCATTCATTCTCAATGTTTAGTTGCACAGAGAGTCTGTTCGAGGTGACTTGTGAGCTCTCTGTCACTGACACAATCACATTTGATAACATAATCTAACCACGAGAACCCCTTGTTTCTGTAAACACTTTACAATCCACAGCACACCAGTAAAGCAAGATGAAATGCCTTACTTGACTCCGATTTGTCAACATAAACTAGAGCCACACAAAGAAAAAATGTCTTCTTTGTCTGGAAGTTATTATTTATCAACAGTCACATTAGCAGTGACCCAACCAAATGAAGAACTCTCCTTTCTAAAGGCTGTACTTACAAACACAGAGACTTATGAAAACTAAAGTGAATCTTTTGAAAATGTGTCAATTGTCCCCAAAGTCCTCCTCAGCACCCAGAGTCACCTACACGCCTGGGAGCTGACACAACCTTCATGGAAGCACCTAAAGACAACAGTTTATGTACTAGCAGAATATGCCACCAGAATCCTAGCTCCCCAAGAATGCCAGGAAGCATCCTTTGATCTCCTACTAAAAAAGGACCCAAAATGCAAAAACCTAAATTGAGAAGACTAGGTTATTTGATTTGTTCAAGATGTTCTCCTTTTATCCCCTGACAACACTGACAGGAAACTAATGGCGCTTGCTTCCTACACTGTGTTCCAACCTCTCTAAGTATGAAATGTTTCTTCACTTGCCAAGGAACTGTCTCCCAGCCTGAATTCAGGAATCAGCTCCAACTCTTCAAAGATGAAAGACACACTAAACCCTCAGTCAAAGGAAGAAACTACTCTGACAGGCCCTGCTACCACACAGATAAATGTCTGAGAGAAGAGCTCGGCAACTATGCAACTTGGGTAAACTCAGATCATTTTAGAGGATCCTAACTTTAAAAAGGCAGAAAAGCATTTGAACACCAGTTCAAAGATCACAGCAGCATGGGAGGTCGCAGATGTCCCTGTCTCTTCATGGATGAAGAGCCATCCAAGAAACAACTGCCTTCACAGACTCACACAGGTATATATTGAATTTTATCTAATGATTTTGCGGGTGAGAGCATTTCCTAGAGTGATCTGTGAATCTTTTGCTGTTTTCTGATTGAAAGAGTGCTCAGTAACCCAGGCTGTATCTCAGTTTAAGATTTTCCAGTAATGGATTTCTGTGAATTTAGTTTACAAGCTCTAGTAAACCACTTACCAAATGCAGTAATTTTTTTGTATGCTAAGCAAACATGTTATTTCAATACATTGCTCTACAGGAAAAAAAAAACATTAGCAGGGACTTTCAATTCCAATTCCAATCAATGGAATTAAGCACGCATCTCTGATGACAAATCCTTTCTTTCCTTTATTTGGCTGAAAACCCTTGGGGGAAGCAACTCTCTGACAAGAAATAAAAATAATGACTGCAGACCATCAGCTTCCTTTTGACTGGTCAGCAAGTGCCTGTGATGCCTTGGCCTCTGTGAGCAGGTCATGGCCTGAGGTCCCACAGCCAGGCCCCTTCCCACCTGCTCCTGCACTCACAGGATGCTGGTGGGCACCAAAGGCCCAGAGGTGGCCCCTGAGCAGTACTGCCTGAAGCAATACAGAGCTAGGCACCTTCATCTGCTCAGCCAGCACCAAAAAGGAAAGATCAGTTCCATTTCTCCTGTGGGAAGAAAGCCTGCAGCACGTCACTGCAAGTGTTACCAGGAGGTCCTCCCTACAATTAACTTCACACACCATGCAAAGCTGCACCTGAGCCTGGTGTTAACTCCTGGCAGACTGACACCCTGCAGTTAAATCAATTAATAGCAGAGGTTTATTACACAGATGTCAGCTGGCTGCACATCTGGGCCAAAGAAGTCTCCTTCCAGAAGAGACTGGCTGGTCATGGCATCAGCCTGGAGTTGGTCACACACTCCTTACCCGAGCCAGAAACCCCACAGTTTGTTTTCCAAAATGATCTCTGTCTCTTTAGCTCATACTCACATTTCCTAGTTATGCAATGAATGTTTATAGAAATCTGTTGCTTCATCTGATCTCACTGACCAGCCACCAAGACAGGAATTCACTCTTCTCTTCCTATTGCTCATTGTACAAAATAAGTCAGAGACACCAAATCAAAAGACACCACTGAGATAAAAAGGGATAGACATTTTGTTGTCTGATTGCTGCTTTGTTCTACCTCTGAAGAAAGAAAATATTTCACTTATTACCAATTAACACAATCATTTAATTAATAACTTTGATTTATTCTCCATGTAAGCCTTTGAAGCTCATTAAGAGAGACTCACTTTTTCAGCTCCATTCAGATTTCAACATTTCTTCCTAAGAAGAGTTACTATGAACAGGTTCACAATGAAGAGAAAGGATCAAGTCAGAAAAGGGTTGCAAAAGTAGTTGCAGAGACAGATTCAGACACGCTGTTTGTTCTCTCAAGCACCAAAGTCTAATTTTGGTCTACCCCTTATTTGACTGCAGGTCTATTCACAAAAGCAGCAGTGTTTCACATCAAAGCTTTGCCATTGTGAAAATGCCTTCCATGGAAACAGAACTGCTTTACAAAGCCTGCAATGGATCCTTATCTGCTGATTTCATTAAGTGCCAGTAACAAGAAGGTAGATGCAGTAAGTCAGCAAAAACACCCTGTCTGCAAAAATGCCCCAATGCCAGCTGAAGACACGCAGAAGGCACCAACACCTGCACTGAGTGAGACAGGCTCAGGTGGAGCAGTTGCTCACAAAAAGAAAAACGAGTTGAGATGATGCCAGAGAGCAGGAGGAAGGGCTTTGATCACGTGCTCCCCAGGTTCTCCAGTGCCTGACCCTTTGATTTCCCAGCCCAGAGAGGAAGGAACAGGCCATGACTACAGAGGTGATGCCACAGCTCTGCCTTGCATCAGCAAGGTGGACTCATGATGTGCACCTAAGCAGACTATCATTAAAGGCAAAACAAAGCCCAGCTCCCAAAAAATCTATATTCTATTTCCTGCAGGCAGTAGCCTTTCAGCTTTCTATGGAAGGATGGATCTTTTCACCCTTTTCCTCTACAGGTGCCCTTCATCTGTTAGGCAATCCATAATCTCTTGCCAGAGGCCACTCCATGTGACAGGTAAAAATCCCAGACTGGCACTGGGTCACAGAGCCATGATACACTGTTCAAAAGTGTGAAAACTTCACCTAAACTTTGTCACACAGAGAGATATACAGAGGAAAATCTGACTTTTTAAATCTATTGTAATTCATGAAAACCCCTCATTAGCATTCTCAGGAATTGCAGTTTGACAACCACTGTCTTGCAAGGCTGCTCCCATCCAGGGCCCCGCTATAAACCCTGTATCAGATGAGTGAACCTCTAAATGAAAACATCCTTGTTGGCATGGCCTGGGGAAACAACCACAAGCAACAGCAGAAGCAGCTCGCCAAGATGCACCACTGCCTCAGCCACGGAGAAAAGGATACTCAGGAGAAAAAAGTTGAAAGTTACAATTACAGATCTTCCCTCAAAGAAGTTATTTTACTTATTCTCTCGCCTCCCCAGAAAATCACAATACTGCTGGCAAGGTGTGGACATTAATATAGATCTGTGCTGAAAAGTGAACTTCACTGTTTTTAATATTCAAGTTAAGTTAATTCCTCTTGGCATTCTAGTCTTGTTCCCAAAAAAACGACTTCAGCAGAAATGCTCCTAAGAAAAAATGCAGTATCCAAGCGGGTTAAATTCTGCTGCTACTGCTTACTTACAGCTTGGTAAGTCATACTGAAGTTGCCAGGGTTCCTCAGAGAGGCTGACAGAGCCTGTCAGACTCTCTCTGCACAGATGACAGAGCAGCAGAGCCCTGATCTTAAGAAAAAATAAACCTGATCTGAACTACATGCAAAACACACAACCACCCTGAGAGGATTCAGCTCCATCTCCAGGCTCTGCACACCCCAGCACACTCTGTAGTCAGTGTCAATACCAGACATCAGACAGACAGGGAATGGAAAAAAAAACCCAACAAAGGATGGGTGATCCTCTTCTCAACAGCTGGCAAGAAGTCATAATAACACTATAAGTAGTATACAATCAGACAAAACTTTAAAGATTAAGCTGTGTATGACAGCACATGTGGAAGGAAATGCTAAACCTTTCTCAACTTTTAAATTTTTTTAGAACTTGAAACACAACTTAGATGCTATTAATTCAGATGCTACTTTTACTGCATTTTAAGCAGCCAGTGCACAAGCTTAATGGTATAAGCCATTAGCATGCTAACATACATTTTCATTTGTTTCTGTCTGGAGTCTTTTTCTGAAAAATAATCCCATGCTTATTGTGCCTATTAGGGTGGAAATCCAGCCTAGTTCTGCTGCTTAGCACCCGACAAGGACAGACGTTCATGTGGAGAAGGTGGATGTTCCCTGCCCTGGCAGAGCCTGATAACCCAACAGCTCCTAAAAAGTGGCACAGAAGTTCCTTTACACCGAAAAAGACGTCTGGGGATGACTCTCAAAAGGCGCTCAGCGCTAGAGGGCACTGTAAGAAACAGGAAAATTTGGGTCTTGGGAGAAATCTCAGGGTTTTGAGACTTCAGAACTCGTTAAAGAGCTCTCAGAACTACAAGTACCAAACCTATCAACTGCTAATTAACCAGCAAATTCCATGATAGTGCTTATTTCCCATAGGAAAGAAAATGTATAGGAGAAAAACGAAATGTTTATTATGTTATCAAGTCAATGCTAAAATATGTGGGTGCACACAAACAACGTTTTATAGGAACAAGGTCTTGGTAAGGGCTCTGTATTTCTTGTGTACGCACTCCATCTGGCCTGTTCTGATCTGAAAACACTAAATCCTGGCCACTGCTGTTCCTACTAGGTATGTTCCCACTACCAGCCTATTGAATTCCCCTTTAGCCATAACTGTGCCATGGATATGAATCAGGCCAGACAGGTCCATGCATCATTCTGGCAAAGTTAACAAAAGTTACTACGAGCCTGGACAACCTGAAAACGGGGTAAAACTTCTAATTTACCAGAATGGGGTTATCTAAGGACATCTCAACCTGCAAGTACGACCCACTTCCCCTCAGATGAAGACACAGAACTCTCTTATAGGTACTAGCACTGCACTCTTGAGGCTTTCTGTATCCATTGACATCAATATTTTGTCAGGAACCAATTTTGTCTTCTCCAATGTGTAACAGGCATATTTTCAAAGAACACACTATGAGGATATTAAAGACTAAGGAGTACCAAGTTCCACCTGTTCAGACTTTCTAAACCACACTTTTCAGCTTGTCCTAAGCAATACCTCTCTGCATTCCTACTTGCAAACCAGATTTTAAGACAGCATCAATTAATTTAAAGCAACACACAATTTCTTAACTAGAGACCTCCAAGATAAATGGTGGTCAGAATAATTATTTATTGACTATAACTTGCAGGCTTACCAGTTTCATTAAAAGAAGTACGTTTTTACTGGCAAAGCTATTTTTCTCATTTCAAATAATTCTGTATTTAAGGAATTAACTTAAACCTAATCTGTAGGCAAACGTACCACAAATTTTGGGATAACAGTCTAAAAATACAATAATAATCCGCCAAAAACTGCCTGAAAATTGATTTGGTGAATTTATTCAGTTGTGATGCACAGATCTCAGCATCACAAACTGCAGTGTAAGTGCCCTGAAGCAGCAGTGGTGCCCATCATGGAAAGAGAAGAATGAGATGGGCACAATTACCTCCCCAGTTTTTCAGACAAGCAGAGTGACAGCCTTGTTTCAGGTCATGGTTTTGGTTAGGAGGAATAAACCCCCCTGCAATGCTGATTAAATCAGATTGTCAAGGAAAATGCTAGACCAGTTTAAGCCCATAATCTCTGATCTGTGCAATTTTGTGAGAATTACTGCACTGGCCTAACATGTTTCCTGTCTTGGATGAAAAAGACATCATGTTATCACACAACTGCCATTCTTGTAATTATTTATGATAATGTTTTCAAGATGCCCAGGAAATTTTATGATAGTGTGCCCTGTACAAATGAAAAGAAGGTACAAATTAAACCCCAATTTTGTGAAACCAGCAGTTTGTCATTAGGTTAGTTGGTTACACTGGGTATTTTTTCCAGGTAAGAGTGAAAGACAACAGAAATTCACAGATGAGAGACCAGTTTGCATCCCAGAAACAGAGCTGTGCCAAAAATTGAGATTGTTTCTACTTGATGCTCAGGCACAAAGCTGAATTTCTAATGACAACTTCCCTCACTTCCTTATCATCATGAAATAAATAAGTGGAAGCAGAAGAGATTTTTATATAAAGAGCACTTGGCAAAGGCAACAGAATAAACCAGGCTCCTCATTAGGGCTTGGAGTCTGAGACCTCTCAAAGACACAGCACAGCGAGTTCCAGTGCAAGAAAGAAGATAAAAAGGTTCAGAATATTCCACTGATTGTAACTGCTCATGCTCCTAAATTTAGGCATCTGCTAATGGCCTTACTAAAAAGGGAAACTCATCTGCATTTAATGAATAGCAGACCACATTTTTCTTTGGGATCAGTGGAGTTTGCATCCCTGCAGCTGAGAGGTTTTAAAAGCTCAGTGTGTTTTATATCATAAACCCAAATCTATGTCACCTGGAGTAAACTTGAAAGGCACTTAACTATTTTGAAAACTATTTTGCCAGGAGCTGTCAGGCTGTGACACAGCTAATTAGTCACATACATACAGTTTTCCTTTTATACAGAGCTGAGTAGTCACACCAAAAGTAAACTTCACAGAAGGAAACAGAACCCGCTCTCTTCTACAGTCACCCAGTGCAAAGCACCAAAAATAGGCTTCCTCTTTCAGTAATCACACAAAATGAGATTTTTCTCTGCTTGCCAGGCTGTCCTGAGCTCCCTCAGATTAGTTCTACTTCAACAACTTCCATTCAGTTCTTTCAGTCCTCTGAGGAATTTTGTTCTGGCCACTGCTTCACGAACACAGAAGTTTTAGAGAGCACCAGCTCCCTCACTCAAGACTCCTTTTCTCTTTTCCTCAGTGCTTCCAGCCTTGGACACTGTAAGCTGCTTCACCCCTTCCAGCACCGTGTTCCCACCAGCACTTGGCTAAGTGGGCCTCTGCTGGACAGGGCTCCTACCTAAAAACTGCTTCCCAAACACTGGCAGCAATTATTGCACAGTGGAGCTACTTCACACTGCCAGGAATCTTCCCGAGCCACCCCAAGAGACAGAGAGGAGCTTCAGTTTCAAAAGGAACTGAAGAATGATGAAGAAGAACAGGGCTGCTTTGAAGAGCCAGCATGCTCTTCTGCAAAAGCATCTTCCATTCACTGCCCTTGCCATGCCTACAGCACTGGATGCAGACAAATGCAGCAGCAGGGAGCAGGTACATTTTAAAGGTTTGCAAACTACACTTCAATTAAAAAAAAAAACAAAAAAAGAAAGAAAACTAAGCATAACATAGCTTCTCCTCTTGGCAGAAAAACACGAATGACAAATTAAAAGCACTCTCCCGTTTTTGGTACCAAGGAGATGATTTGTGCTAATGTTAACATCAGTAATACACTGAGCCTGTCAAGGTGTCAAGAATTCTCCTTGAAATAGTAGGAAAAATTAAAGAAAATGCAATCAAATTAAGTTCCTGGGTTTCACAGGAAAACGATGTGAGATGATACTTCAGCTCAATTTTGGAAACAGGACAGCAAGTCAAGAACATGCTGAAAGGAGACAAGAAATCACGTGGCCAAGCAGCAGCACAAGGCAGAGGAACTTCTAGACTCACCCAGCAAATACTTTGGTTTGCCACTATTCTCAGCTCACTTTCTGTTCTACAACTAGGAACTTGGAGAAATATCCATTACCTGAGAGTTTTCCTCTACTGTCTTAATTTAAGAACTGCAGGGAAAAATGGCTTCAAACTTTTGCAACTTTAAAAAGCAGACTAACTTTTTTTTTTAAAGTTTTTCAAATTGGATTAAGTTGACTATTCCTCTCCTTCAGTTGTGTGAAGAATAGGAACATCTGGCTGGCTAGGTATTTCTGCTTTGTTTTTTTAGGTTTTCTTGTCTGTTTTTTGTTTGTTTTAAATGTCATCATAGCCCTGACAATTTTAATAAAAACAAAGAAACGAGAAAATCCCCCCCCCAAAAAGGACAAAAAATATCTCAAACCCAAAATACAGCTAGATTAAAGAATGAAACAAACTTATGGCTAGAGTTTTAAACAGAAATAAGAAGCAAAAGGAAAAATGAGGAAGCCAAGGAAAACAGGAATTACTGCCAAAATAGGAAACTAAATGAAAATATTGGAAAATTCAATTTATTATGCTAGATACAATGGGCAATTTAGTTAGTAGTTTCTCATCATAAGACTGGAGATTTCCCTGCACATCTCTGTGACTCCAGTGTGAGAAGCATTATTGAAAAGGTCTGAGATTCACAAATCAACCTCTTGCAAATGTGCTAAATCAACACAGAAGAGAAGTAGAAACATCTACGGTTTTTCATTTGTTACCTTTCCTGCAACATAAACCAAAGTTATGCTTTGGTAGACTTCAGACACACCTTTTTCCTCCTGTCCTCACCCCACACCTGATGATGAGCTGCTGGTAAACCCACAAAGCAAAAAAAGGATGAGGGGGGGAAAAAGCTCCATCCCTTACTGGCACATATTTTGGAATTGCGCAAAAATGTTCTTCCATTTTTTTAATAACCCTGTGTATCACACATCCTGAAGAGAAAATCAACTTGTTCATTTTGCCTAAGATAAAAATCGAGACTCTTTGTTAAGAATGGCTCCAGCCCTCACCAGCACAGCACCCCAGTTTAATCCAGGTCACAGGAGCTCTGTGGCTCCTGCACTGCACCCACAGGAACACCCACAGCTCCCTGGGCTCCCACTGAGCCCGTGTGTAACAGGTACAGCAGGGATGCACTGGCATCCATGGCTAAGCTGCTTCACTGAGTGGGAACAAAGGAGTTCCTACTGATTTCTACCAGGGAAAGATCTGGAAGAGCAGTTACAATATTCTACTATAGGTGAAATTCTCAGCTAAGCTATATTAAAGTGGACAGGAGTAGAGGTTGCTTTATTTTTAAAAGCTGCTGAAGGATACCACAGTTACATTTCACGTGCATTAAACAGAGGAGAGCACTTACCAGAGCTCTCATATACACATAATCCCAGAGAGGTGCTTACTAATCCTAGCTGCTATAAACTGAAACAGAATTATCCAGGAGGGTTAGCAAACATCAGCAAAACGCCTAAAAAGTGGGTAATTAAAACAGACTTTCACCAGTTTTGCAGAATATCTTTAGTACTAAACAATCAGAGACTTGATTATTTATTATCATTACTTGTAGTAAACACTTTTTAGCATAGATCCCAGAAGAACATATTCTGATAAATCAGCTGAGAATTGTGAGATATTCAATTTTGAATTTATATAATGCTTTTTGGAATTGTTAAGCATTAACAGATCTCATTAATCCCGAGGTTATGTCCAAAATGAGCAGTGGTTTTTTCATTTGCTCCACCTGCCCTGCAGGTGTTTGAAATCTGCAGGGCTTGTGAATTAATTACTGATCACACACTGGGGTGGGATGGGCTAATTAAACTCTATTTGAAAAAGAAAAGAATGAAAAAATCACTTTACCATAAGAGTCAGGATATTAACTGCACAGCAGCAGTGAAGGAAGAAGTTCTAGAAGCAGCCAGCTCTGAACAGAAGAGTGGGGAGAAGCTGATGTCCCTTTGGAATAAGTGTTCATCAATAAAACCAATGATTTTCTATAGTCAAAGTGCAAGTAATTTTCTCTAACAGCAAATGAACTTTCTTAACAGTTTGTTTCCAATTAATCTTCGCTCCTGGAGAAAAGCTGCCCTGTAATACTTTGACACTTAAACACAGTTGGCAGTCAAGTAAGGGTAATGGCACTAAAGGCTCCAGGAATTTTGTAACCAAATCCTAGCTTGAGGCAATGTCAGAGAATTACATGTTTTACCTGGAAAATGGAATATGGAATATTTTCATCCAATGAAAAGAAATAATTATGAGATGAATTGAAGCAAATTAGAAAACAGGAGGTGATTTCCCCAGCAGGAGAACCAAGGCTCATTGCCTTTGTCCTAACAAACAACTCCAAACCTTAGCCAGAAGAAATTTCCCAACCCCCTCACAGTATTCCTTGGTGTCCCTGGTGAAGAGGATTTGGTAAGCCTGCTGAGGAGGCACAGCTTTTTCCATGAGCAAAGCCATGGTTTGGCTGGGATTTTGTAATGCCTCTACTTCCCTGTCCACCACTAAACGCACCCATGCAATGTCTCTCCGTGTGTAGCCAGTGGTCAGTGTGTGAAGGAGGTCAGCAGGTGCACAAGAGTTGGAGATTCACCTCCCAGCTTGCTTTTGCATGTGAAGTTCACTTACCAGAAAAATACATAATCTGCATTTTAAGATCTTAACGCTCCCAGACAGAAAGCTTTGGGTGGGCTACCCAGGGCCAGAAAACTTGCCAATGCTTATCCAAACACTCCTGAAAGAAACAGACACTGATACCAAGGGAACTCCTACACTAGTTTGGCTCCATCCTAGTTTTGGAAGAGTGGCCTGCTAAAAGGTTCAGCAGAGCAGTGTTTCTGACTGTTATTAGCATCTCTCTGCAGCTGCATCTCTGCCAACGTAGGAGTCTAAAAAACCCACATGCAAGGAAATACTGATGAGATCTTGCTCATCCCATATGATTCACAGAAGAGTAGGCTGATCAGAATCAGAGAATTGAGCAAAATCTTGTATGGTTTCTTCTCCAATAAAAGTCGTTACAGAAGGTTCTGTGCCTTCAGACATTTGCACTGATAACACTCCTTTGTTTATGCACTTTCCTGCCAAAGACCCAGCAAGCTGTGAAGGAAGGGGTGGCTGTTTTCCCATCACCACTTTTGTTGCTTCATTTACCACCAGGTTTCTCCAGTTCTCCAATACTCCAGGAAGTGGAACCACAGATAGCAGATTTCCACTTAGGTCCTCAGCATCATCGAGAGTCAATGGAAGATTTGCCATTGCTATTTTCCTGTATACTCTCCAGTCTCATTTCACACAATCTTCATAAGCCAAACTGTCCACAGCCAGCAGCACATGCCTTGGCCTCCTGTGGAGGATGATGTTTGAATTGGGAACTTAGTCTAAGACTTAGACTACTTTTGTCCTCTTGCTGCTCATAGTACCCTTCAACAGTGGTAAAGGAAAAAGAGGATTTCGTTTTCTTCCTAAAATAATTCCTTGATTATCTCTGCACAGCTGAGCTCTCGCAGAAAAGCCAGAATGTTTTCCCCGTGGATCTCATTTTGCCACTGTAAAACAGGAACAGCAGCACATCCCCTGCCTTGCAGGAGTATTAAAACAAAGCTACACTTCAGAGCTGCTCAGTACCAGCCATCACTGAAATGCTTACAGAACCAATAAAAATCTGCTTTCTTCTCATTAGCAAAGACGTTAAGCTCAGCCACTTTTCACCAATTCCTCTGCATCAGCAGACAGGCTGCACCACCCCCAGTCTTCAATTGCTCCCTGTCCCACAAGAAGTTAATCCTGGCAATGTTGGTTTGGCTGCTTCCAAGCCACCAGGCTCCAAGACTCTCTGCATTACAAGGAGCAGATGTTTACGTTACAATTCCATTTCCTTAACTGGTGTCAGAGGATTTGTTTGTGTAAGGAGATTTACTAGATCTTCCCAACCTCTTTAGAGTGTGGCTTGTGAGGAGTATTAGATATTTCAGCAGCACCATTTCCCTGCAGAGAGTCACCTGGACTCAGATACTCATTGTCCTACAGCCTGGTAAAACCCTGGTGCTGGGAACAATTGTTTTCAAGAGGGTTTCCATTCCCAACTGACCTCATCATACAGCAGGTTAGAACATACTGCAGGCAAATCATTTTGTTCAGGCAGAATCCCTTCTCTCAGCTGTATCTTTTAGCCCTAACAACACGTGCACTTCTTTGCTTAATTACACAGCCTGCTTTGCCCCTCTCTTCTCCCATTCCCATTGTTGTTTTTTCTTGCTCAGAGGAATGCAAACCATCTGTGCAGTTACCCTGCCCTAATAATGATCTGCAGATCTGTTCCCTGAG
Organism: Nicator chloris; assembly: GCA_013400495.1. Lineage (NCBI taxonomy): Eukaryota > Metazoa > Chordata > Aves > Passeriformes > Pycnonotidae > Nicator > Nicator chloris. The sequence continues at coordinate 193,697 of WAAE01018770.1, forward strand.
AGTGACACTACCAAAGCTGGGAGGCCAAACAGCACCAGCAACTGAGTGTTAAGATTTATTCTTATGATGCTACAGCATTCAAAACGTCTCTGAAACATTCCTGAAAAGATACTTAAATTTTATTCTCATAACACTTGCACCTTGTAGAAACATATGCTTATTTTATCACTTTTTTTTTGGTGGTAGAATGTAAGTGTTTGGGATAATTAAAGAAACTCCAGGGAATTTACATGCTCCATTTACACACAGTGGAAGATGCCAGAGTCAAAAGATACATGGCCCACACAACACCAAAGCATGTTTATAGAGTCTCTGAAAGTGTCTGTCTTCAAATTTTCACACCGTTTTCTCTTAGATTGTATTTTGGGAAACTGGTTTAGAGATTTACACGAAGTTCTTCACGTTATTTTTTAAAATTAGATTAGTAAATGTACAAGGGTATACCTAAGTGAGATGCTACTTTTAGAGTCACATCACCAGGCAGAACTTTAGTAAACAGCACTGTGATACTCCAGGAGAAACACTGACATAATCTGACTTTGAATACTACTTTATGAATATTACTTTGATGTAAACAACATGTGCAGCTTTTCAATCACAAACAAGTGTTGCAACTAGAGCAAAGACATACTTTAGACCAAAGCTCAAACCTGGCTCATAAAAAAGAGACCCCTTTTCCATTTTTGGGGGAAAAAAAAGTCCTGATTTAAATACACTCAACAGACTCACAGGAGTTTCTTATTAAAGGCCTTTTCTTCTGGTAGGTCTCACACACTGATGCTGACAGCTTCTAGCACTTAAAAAAAGCCATGTTCTATAAATCTTGAAACTTCTTTAAAACTTCTATTTCCAATTATCAACATTAATCTCAGCATAGCCCTGAGTACTAGGCTATCTCTTAATATAGTTCTTCCAATATATTTTTGCCATTGTAGGGGATGGGAGAAGCAGAGGACAGGTAAGAGCAAGAAGAGGAAGCATTTTCATTACATTCCCTCCAACCAGCAATGCAGAGCTACCAAGTGGAAAGCAGTAAATTATGTAGGGGGAAGAAAGTCAACATAAATCTCTTTTCTCTTGGAGTAAAAGGACACTTTGCATACCACAGTGTTGCTCCTTGTGTTTTCTGCAATCCCTACTGTTTAACGTAGATACCAATTTCTAAACCACACTTTGGAAGCAAACGGTCCTTAATGGAGAAGATAAAGCAAAAAGGAACACTGAAACAGTAATTCCAACATTATTTTAACATTTAAGGAACTGGAGTTAGTATCAGTTAAAGGAACAGCTTTATATAAAGTATATTCAAACTACAGGAGTTACAAAATGATAATGTATCTTTCCAAGAGGTAACAAGACATACTGACAGAAGAAAACAGCACTGCAAACTAAGGAGGGATAACCCGAAACTTTGTTTCACTTGTGACAGGCTCGTGGATGATCGTGTCTTGCCAATGCTGCATTTCCAAGGTCTATCTTTGAACATCATCATCTGTTTGTCTGTTAGCCATACTTGACAAAGAAAATTAATTAGTTTGGATTTATGCAAGCTTCTTCACAGAATTTCAATGTATAAACATAGAATTTGATTTTTTAATTTAATATTTCCCATTAGAAAAGAACAGCAGAGTGAGGAATGAGATTTTGTCACATTTGTCACATAATTCCATTTGATGTCATTCCTCTTTCAGTGATTTCTATCTGCATAATTTAATAGTTCATTAACATATTACAGCCACTGAATCTCAAACAGCTGGTAATGACCATATTTCAGAATCTGTTAGCATTCACTTGCTATGATCTTGTTCTTCCCATCTTCCATCTGAACCACTTCCAGCAGATCAGTGGGGGGGGAAGTGTGATTAAAATTAAAACAGCAGGGCAGAAGACTTGCACTGTAAAAAACAACACCCCAAATTTCCAGGAGGATGTTTCCAACCAACACAAATAGGGTTCTGTGCAGCTTTTAGTCATACTTTCCATGCGCATTATTTAAAAGCAACCATACAGGTTCAGTTGTTGGGGCTTTTTTCTTCACATCTTTTCAAATATTTAAATGAATGCTTTCTTCTGTAGGGGACACAGCTCTGCCTTTGCATCTCAAATCATCAGTATTTCTGTTATCTCAGATGCTGCCCAGATCATACTCTAAATACGAAATAAAAACAGTCTTTACATTAGAGTCAAGAGTATAAGCACAGTTAACTGAGCATGAAAACACATATGGATACTTCAGCCAGGAAACTAAGCTGCATTTTCTTCCCCCATCTCATTTCTCCCCTCTTCTTCCTCAGAGTAGCTTCCAAACAAATGAGTGCAAGAAGCTGAAATATTTATCCTGTAAGACTGTGGAAAACGAGCTCTGGAGGACTGAAGACCCCACAAGGACATTTGCAATCTCCTTGAAATTGCTGTTGATTCTCCATGATAAACCCAGGCAAAGTCAGGACTCTTTCCAAGGTCAGGGAGGCCACTGTACATTATTATTAAGATTAATGCCTATTTACACAAAGTCATATCTGATCACTTATTCCCTCAGATCAAGAAAGCAAATTACTCTGTAGCTGATAAAAAAAATCCCGAGAACTGTCTGCAATTTCTCTGTTTTCACAAAGAACAACCTGACCCCCCGTGTTCATCTTGGCAACGCAAACAAAACCACGAGGCCACGTGAATCTCCGGTTTCCATTGGAATAAACAGCCTTTGATACCCAAACTTACAACCTTCACAGCTTATTTTGTATTCAGTGCTCAATGAAAAATTGACTCAGATACATGTTCCCCTAGCAGTCATAGAATAATGGGGTTTTCTGGTTAAAAACCTTTTCTCAGAATCATAGAACATTTCATCCCGCGGTGGCAGAGCCCCACGAGGATCACCAAGTCCAACTCCCTGCTCTGGCAGGACTATTCAAACTAAGCAGTGTGACTGAGAGCATTGCCCAGGTGCTCCCTGAGCTGTGGCAGGCTTGGTGCCACGACCACGTCCCCGGGGAGCCTGTCCCAGTGCCACACCTGTCCTGAGCTTCCAGACAGTGACACTGCCAACGTGCAGCTTGTCACTCCAGTGTCTGAGTCGGGGAGGTGCAGGGACATCTGCCTCCCAGGCTGCTTCTCCTACTCCCTGCCACCACCTCCTGAATGTCAGCTTCTGGCTGACTCATGTTTCCATCAGCATCGAACATCAGCTACTTCTGAACGTGTAAAAAAGGAACATCCCGTGGGAAGGTATCAGGGGGCTTGTTCTGAGAAAAGAAACTACTGCAACAAAGACACTGAAGAAAAAAGATCAGAGTCACAAGAAATACTGGGGCTTATTACAGAAAAAAAAAATCTCCATTTTTAAGGATATGTGAACTGGAGGTCTATTACACACCAATTTAAACACATATTAATTTATGCTTCACTGATTAGGTATACCATGATCTATCATGGTATTCTAATACTTCAGAAAATTTTGCTAGCTACATTTTTAAAATGCTATTTGGAATAGTAAAGGGTAGATACAGCAGAGCATTCCCACAATTTCTACAATGAAAACATTTTTCTAATCAATTAAAATTCATCGAAGCAAATACATTCAATCAAGCTTTTTGCTTATGTGTAGATGAGATTAATTACTTGGATGAAAATTCAAAAACTTTTAGAAAGATCATTACTCTTTCTGTGAAATTAAATACCAAACTGTTCTCTTAATAAATGGAAGTCTTCCCAAAAAGCCAATGAGAAACTACTGAATGAGAATTTAGATTAGCCTGGAGAATTCTGTCCTCAAGTTGGGGAAGCCATTAGCATTCCTAACAGCCACCAGCACTATCGAGCTCATTGCTTAACGGGGGCAATCCAGCCTGGAAAACCAACTGGCAACTCAGAAGAAACAGCTTTGAAGTCAAGAGTGCTCTCTGGTGACACACTACTGACAATGGTTTTTATGTCAATGGCTGCAAGGGATGCAAACCATGCCAAAGGCAGAGATTTCATCTGCAAGGTCAGACTGTCAGATGTGCACGGCACCCCCAGAACACAACGGGAAACATCCCTTGATTTCAGTAGTCACCGAGTGCCATCATCTATCCTCTACCTTGCAAAAATTAAAGGGATCTGTAAAAAAAGTATTACAAGCATTTTCCATGGGTTTGACTATTCTATTTATACCTCTTTTTAAGGGCCCATAAAGCAACTTGTGAAACTATGGTCCCCCATACTGAGCAACTTGGTGATGGTGCTGACACATCAGCTTGCTAATTAGCACAGACTCTGCAATTACAGCTATGCTTTGCTTTTTTTTTAAAAGTCTTTGTCAACAGAAATCTCTCCATAGCTCTGCGATGTTCTTGATGCACAGTTAAAACCTTCACCACATTTATTACCTATCCCAAAGGCAATTCATGACAACGGCTTTCCAAAGAGTATTAATGTTAATTTATATTGCTCAAGTCCAACTCTGATGAGAAAATTTTACTTGATGGGCGTTAAAAAAAAAGTTTCATACTGTTTTAAAGCTTTAACGTGGTGATAAGCTAAGCTCCACTACACAAGGTATGTTGTGACTTTGCTGCAGAGTTTCAAACAAGTATGTTTCCCTTTCAGAAGCAGAAAAGCTGCTTTTATTGTCCTGACATTTCAGTGAAAAGTTCCCCCTTTTTCTCCCCAGCTCTGAATGTTAGTAGGAAGCCTATTCTGCCACATGTGCTACAGAAACCTCATCCCACTGATCCCCCAGCTACTCTTCAGTTTGCAAATATACTTTACAGTCACAATATTTGTTTTTAAACTTCATCTGAACTTCTGTCCTCCACCTGAAGCTCATCTCTATACAAACACTGCTCTGCAACAGTCCTCTCTGGGGCTCCTATCACTATTTAGACTGGCTTTCTCGTGGTTCTTTCCCTTGATTCTCCTGTCAGGTTTCCAGTCTCCTTTGGAATGCTGCCTGTTCTCCCCTGAAGAGATCAGGATCTCATTTTGGTACCTGTACTTGCTTTGCACATCACTCAAAAACACAGCAGATGTCATTTATCTGGAAAGAGTCAGAGGAGATTTCACAAAAACAATACAGGAAGATAATAAATCCTTTGTTTCCAGGACAAAGGGACTCCCAGACTAATGCAGCTTAAAGAGATCATTTTAGGTCAAAGAGAGGCCAAGACTCAGTGTGTAAATTAAGGCAGAGAGACACATTGGCTTCTCCTTCCCTTCAGGCTCTGTCTCCTGCAAGGGCTGTACCCCCAAAGGAACCCCCAGAGCAAACAGCTCTGGTGGGGGGTTCAGTTCTGGTGCAAATTCCTGCCATCTGCAGCTCCTCCTTCCAGGAACAAGAGCCTTAATTTCCACTGTGCTGTGAGGACAAGCACAGGTGTGCCAAGGTGATGCCAGGGTACCAGCTCTGCCCAGCTTACCAGCACATTGTGTTTTCACACCTGGACAGAGCTTTCAGGGCTCCATTCTGAAAACAGTGCAGCTTGTTAAAATTCTCTGCCAAATCCCACAGGACACGCTCAGCAAGACCCAGTGTTGAGTAAAAAGCAGTGTCAAGAGCACTTGGTTGCATTTTATGGGACCAACTATCGATTGTGCTTACTTGCAAAAAGTTGTAAAATTTACTACTTTACTGATTCAGAAGATGGGAAATGATCCATATTTTATTATCTGCTTACATTTTTGCATAGCCATCACTGTGGCTATTTCACTCTGGAAACAAAAGCTTTCCAGAAGGAAGCATCCGACTAAAAAAAGACTGACAAGCTGAGGAAAAGCGACAGCAGAATGAAGTTATTTCCCACAAGATACACCTGGCTCGTAAAGCTGATCACATCAATTTGGCACATGGGTGGGAAAAGCAGCCAATGCAGACAGATAACCTATTACCTCTTCCAAAGAATCTTGAAGGTCAACCAAATACCCCCAGTGATTCTGAGGTGTTGTGATAGCTGGCTAATCCTCCAGGGAGCATCAGCAGCAGGAGATCCTGCCACAAGCGTTCAACAAGCAGCCTGGTTTTCAGAGGAGATCACTAATTGACATGAGTGCCACCTGGCTAAGTCAGATTTGCTGGGCTGCATTCAGCTTGCAGCCCTTTCAACCATAACCCATCCGTAACAATAATGCAAGTTTACTGCTTTGCCAGAACGTTTCCACTTCCACACACAAAGCTGAGATCACTCATTAGCTGCAGCATTACTAAATCCTCACTGTTCAGGGACTTGGTCAGAAATGCATCTTGGCAAGGGCTCTAAGGAACAGCAGATTCCAATGCTCTCTTACAGTCTCGAGCATCAGGACAGATGTTCTCAGTTTCTCTCCATCAGATGCACACGCCTGCTACCTCTGTACAGCTGAGCTGTGCTTGTGCTCCTAATGACACCCACTGGGAGCTGGGAAAGCACAGCCTCAGCAGCATTCCCCACAGCAAAACTAAGACATGGATTTTCCACTTCAGGCAATAGCAGCAGGTTGCCTCAGCTTCTTGCCCAGTTTCATCTTCAGCAAGACATTTGCATCTTTACAGTTATTAACCTCATCACTCCATGGTATAAAACACTTTATTTTTTGTTTGTAATAGAAAGCTCTCTACGTGTCTAATATTTAGCCTGTAGTTCTTTAGTGGTTAAAGCATCATCTGGCAGGTGCTCAGATAAAGAAAAGGAGCTCTTTATTCTGTTCACGATCTATTGTTTAAAACTACAGGTACGTCTGCCATGAGTCCCACACTCTAAGTGACCAAAACACAGAAGTGTCATCAGCCTCAAGCAGTAGACAAAGTCTTCCAAAAATAAAGCCTGCAGTTGCCGCTGAACCGGCTCATAATTAGCATGTGGCACTGGCATTAAGCCAATAAATTTAAACCCTTTAAATAAATAATGCCTTTAATATAGTCTAGAAGAGGGATTTTTTGAAATAATTTCTTTCTTGTTCCTATTATTTATGATGAAACACTAACCCGGGACCAGAAATAAAGAAAAAATGCTGAAAGAGTAAATGAGATACAGCAACTGAAATGAAAGAGCCTCAAGCATAATGCAGCAGTACCTGCCCAAAAGCTCTCTTCTCAACCTGTTGGACTCTGCAAGGCTGTCAAAGCAAAATTTAAGAAAAATCCAGGATTACCCACCACACTAAATAATCAGTTTTTGAGCTGGGACAATGTGTATTTATACATTTTTTGTAAATGCTGGATTTGTTTAAAGCATTGTCAGCTGCAGTTTTCAGATCGAGCAGAATAATAAAAAAAAAACCTCAAGAAAGATTACTGTCATCACAGAGAGTTTGCAAAATGGGAAGTGGGCTGTGTGTAGCGGAGGCTATAAATTTTACAGTGTTTTTTGATTTTACACACTGAAGAATAACCTCAATCAGATTCCTTGCCTGCAAGGAACAGAAACTCTGGCTCTGCTTCTTGCCAGCCACAGATGGTAACGGGCAGCCTCGGCTCAGCAAGCCTCCCTGCCCATGCATTCCTGCAATACTGACCCAGCCATGGCATCCATGAGCTGCATCCTGTCCCACATTCCCTGGCCTTGAGCAGCAAAGGCTGAGCTTGGTCCTGGAGACAGCAAAGCCACACTCAGCCAGCCTCAGAGACAGCGCGGGGCTGCTTGGGACACTGAAGTGGGATTCCAGTCCCACTCCTGGCGTAACTGTGCACTCCCCCACTCACCTCTCAAAACACCTTCCTAGCTAGGACACACATCTGCTTAAACCTCTCAGCATCCAAAGCACAACATTTCAATAGCTTCCCATCCCCAGGAGCACACCCAGGATTTTCTGCCGTGATTTTGTCAGACCGTACCACAGGAACTGCGCCTCGAGCGCCCTTCAAACAAGACAGTTCTGCCTGAAAAGGGCCACAGACACACAGCCTTGCCATCTGCTCCAGCTGGGCTTCACCCAGGCCTCTCTGGCCAAGAAAATAAATACCTGTGTGAAGCAGGACAGATTTAAGATATGCCCCTTCCCCAAGCAGTTCATTACCCAAACAGATCAACTCTCCAAAATCACAAATGTAGGACTAAGCTTGTAGAAATGCCTCTGAAAGCTGAGCAGCTCAGAAGGTGCTTCCATTCCCTCTCCACCTGTCTTCTTTTAGTTTTGTCTTTTTTGGTTTTTAATAACGATTCACAACTCCAGACAGGTTGACAACTTATTGAAAAGGATTTTTCTTCAGAGAAGTTCCCATCACCGGCTGTGTACCATCTTTATTACATTGGTACTGACATTTAGCGCTCAATAAATCTGCAGCCCTTCAGCTGAGCTCTGCCTTACAGCTGAACTCATGCTTCTCCTTTTGCTTTGATACTTGAGGTTTTCCAGGGACCAGGAGTTAGTTCCAGATCTGGCACTGAACTATCATGCAAGGCCCTTGCTTATACCCCTTCCCACTGGCAAGATGAACCAAGAAGAAAGGGCAGGAAAAAAAATTCCTAAGGGTCTTTCACAAAATTTCACAGCTGTTTTTCCCTCAACACACGAAATCAAACTGTGTCATTGCACTGAGCTGCAGTTTGTAACTTCACTGCAGAGTGAGTGAGTAGTGACAGCTCTCCCAGCTCCATCCTCTGGCACAAGCTCATCACGAGCCTGGGTGGGGAAGGGTCAGGGGGTGCTGCTGATTGACACCGTCTCTCAAAATGGGCTGATGTGAGAGCTCCTCCGTTAAAAATTCCTGCACAGAAGCAACCCAGTGAGGTGGGAAAGGCAAAGCACCAGTGCACAATGGCTAGGAGGGTTCTGAGACAAAGGACTTCTACACTCCAGCTCAGAAACCTTTTACCCCAGGGGAACCGTTCAGATGATTTTCAACTGGCAGCAGAACTCCCTCAAGCAGAGCACTTCACAGGGGTTTGCAGTAAGGCTCAAGTGCAAAGCACTTTGAATTCACTGAGCTATGACAAAATAGAGGATTTGGATGACTCACCTGAACTGGGAGCACACAACGGATTCCACAATACTTTTTTATTCATGTTATTGCTAACAGCTGACAGAATTAAGCCCCAGAAGCAATTCCCTTCAACTGTTTTTATTTTCTAAGTGTCAAACATTAATTACAACCAAGTAATTTGATCTAGAGCAGATTTCCAGAGAAGCCAAAGAGCACAGATGCCTGAAACGAGGATCTGACCCCTTCAGAGGGCTGTCAGACCACCCCATCTCTACAGGTAACCCTTTGTTAACACAGGCATGAAGAGTTACAAACTGGAAAACCACACTTGTGGGCTCTCATCTTTTGGAAACTGCCACATCTCCAGCACCAGAAACAGCCTAATTCCCAATAAATCTCCAGATAATGTGAGCCCTTCACATCACAGATGACAGTGAATGAGGAGTGAAATGTGACAGCCGACGTATTCCTCGGGGTCAGCTTCCACTCCAAGCTGGAAATGGAGCAGATGGGGTGCCTCACATGTGTGCAGTGTATGACACATGGCAAAAGCCATTCTTGTTGGTTTTGGCTTTCTGTTTCTTACCAGTGTTTCTTTTAGCCACAAACACTTAAATTGACAACTCCAGCTTTCCTTAAGAAAATAAAATTTCGGCCACTCTGACTGCAGAACAAATCTGCAAGTCCTAAAATGAGGTTTAAAAAATTGAAATGCACCAGGGAAACTCAGCATTATTACATTATACCTTTCTTGGTCAATTTTGTGATTTGGGTATTTGAGTTTAACATGCTTAGACTTGATAATGCTGTATTTCTTAAAGACAGTATTTCATTTTGGCATACAACGTGCTTACACTTCAATATCAAATTTTATTCCAGGTTGTAAAGAAATGAAATTTAACTAAACTCCTTCCAGAAGCCACTTTTAGCACAGTACTCAGCATAAATGTGCCATTACTGGGGTGTGAAGCAGTCCCTTTCTTCCTTTGAGAGACTGTAATTCATTTTCTCCAACAAGAGCATGAATGGAACCAACAAGATTTGCATTCTGCAAACATCACATGTTGTCATTTTGACTATTTATTCATTCGTCCATGACAGGTTTGCTTCGAAGAAATGTTCCCGAACTTCAGCGTGTCTGCACAACTGCCTCATTCTCCCCTGCTCCTCCCCAGCACGGCCAGCCCTCTCCTCAGCCACATCTCCTACCTCAGGATAAGCACAGAGGACATTCTGTGGCAAGAGCAAGACTGCAATAATCTTTTTCCTCTCTCTGCCAGTCCCCACTCATTTCAGTCAATGCCTGTGTGCTCACACAACATTTGAAAAGAACACAGTGGTCTTCCACCTGGTTCTCTGTCATTTGCAGTGGGACAAACAGCTCTAGACAAACAGGACAGACTGTCTTTGAGGAGATAACGTTCTCTGAGTGACTCACACACCATCTTGGCAAGTAAACCAAAGGTATCCCACCAGACTTCAGCTTTGTACCAGATTCTCCACAGCCTTCTGCTTTAAAGAGTGCCGTGCACTGGTGTAAGGTGGTGTGACACAGAGTCACCAGTGGCTGGATTGACAAGAGGGAACAGCCTCAAGTTGGGAGATTCAGGCTGGATATTGGAAAAACTGCTTCCCTGAAACAGTGGCTGAGCATTGGGAAGTGGGGGAGTCAACACCCCTGGAAGTGTTCAACAAATGAGCAAACGTGGCCCCTCCCAGTAGGGTTTAGTGGGCACCAACTAAACCCTTCACAACAGGCTTTACTGGGCACCATCCAAACCCCTCCAGTGGGGTTCAGTGGGCACCATCCAAACCCCTCCAGTGGGATTCAGTGGGCACCAACCAAACCCCTCCCGTGGGGTTCAGTGGGCACCATCCAAACCCCTCCAGTGGGGTTCAGTGGGCACCAACCAAACCCCTCCCAGTGGGGTTCAGTGGGCACCATCCAAACCCCTCCAGTGGGGTTCAGTGGGCACCATCCAAACCCCTCCAGTGGGGTTCAGTGGGCACCAACCAAACCCCTCACAACAGGGGGCTTGGTGCTGCTCTGTCAGAGTTGGACCTGATGCTCTTGGGTGTCTTTTCCCACCTCAGTGATTCCATGATTCCCAAATTCAAACAGCCCAACAAAACACCAGGATGTCTCACAGCGTTCCAATCCCAGCAAGGGGAACGAGTCACTCCTGGCACTCCAGGCTACCCAAACGTTCAGTGATGTCTTTTTGCTAGCAGTAATGAAGCAGTAATGCAGCAATGCAGCAGTAATGCAACCAGAGACACCAAGTCTGGAAACAAGGCAACATTTCACCTTGCACTTGCTCTGATTCACCTCCATGAGCTGGCTCAACAGCTCCGGAGTTCCCTCTGGGGTTCCACACAACATGCCTTTTTTTTCCTTCTAGACTAGATGTGTGGGGAAAGAAGGTGACCATTGCATAATTCATCCAGAATCACCGACCATTACACAGCTCAGCTCAAGGTATGATAAAATGCTTCCCTTTGCTCATTTTCAGAGACAGAGCTGACCCTAAAACACAAGAGAAGATCCAAACCACTGTGATGGCATACTGTTAATAAAGTGTTTGTTTTAATTACCTTTCATTTTCCCTTATAAAAGAAACAATCAGCAGGTATCTCTTTCAACAAGACAAAATAATTCTTCATTAGAAAAACCTTCCATGGATTGCTTTCCAGCATATATAACAAGGCATTGTGGTAGCTTTATATTTGAAGCATGATAATCATAGAGATGAAGAGCACAAATAGATATTTATTGACACTCCTGATGGATAGTAACATTACTTATTTTACTGATTCATCTTGCTATCATGCACAGGGATTTCTTAATGCTAAAACTCAACATTTTATCAAAAGAGGGAGATACTGGGTATATTCAAGTAATCAGAAAGTTTCCCTGTAAAAGTCTAGAATTTCAACTACATACCTGGCAGTTCAGATTTCATTTTAACTCCGTTTTGATGCTCTCCAGAGGATCATAGCCAAGTGCTAAATTTCATACTGCACACCCAGTTTTGTGAGGCAGACTTCATAGGGAAATCCAGCATTGCTCAATTTTTTCATTTTATAAATTGTTACAGACTATGCAGCTTGGATTGGTTTTCCTGACTTGACTATCCTCCCCAAGGACTACATAACTGCAACAAACCTTCAGGCTGCATTTGTGGTGCCTCCATTTACCTTCCCTAAATGCCAAGTCTCTGATTAATTTGATTCTATCCAAAATGTGAACATGAAACACACCGACTGTTTCATCCACCACACGCACATAAGAGTTTAAATAAAAAAGAAATGTAGGCCATTAATATTCCTGAAGTGAAAGGCACATCTGTGGAGTTTCTTTTTTCATGCAGTATTTAAAGCAGTCTGACAAATAAATAAGCTGCTATTCTACCTGTAACTCTGGCCTATCAGAAGATTTTAAATTATTGTAAGAACACCATGAGTCACCAGAAAGAACTAAATCTCTTGCTGAAATACATTCAGTCATGTCACTCTGTCAAGGGTGAATCCTGAGCTCTAGAAGTTCGATTTTCAACAGTGCCAAAAAGATATTTAAACCTTCAACTGAAAGAATTGAAAAAGATCAGAGATTCAGGGTCTCATCCCACATGAGCACCTTGACTACTGATTGGTTACCACTGCAAGAATCAACCTATTCTCAAGCCCCTTTTTAATGATAAATGGCAAAAGCTCTTTGGAAGTCATTAAATGAAAAACTTTACAATCCCTGAAAGTGTCTGATAATGACAAAATTGCCTTCTAGATAGCTCTGCTCATACAATTAACAATATTCAGAGGGAGGTGCGTTAGCAGATGCCTCTATACCCATTTTAAAATAATGTTTAGCTCAGTGAAATAAATCTCTTTTTAATCAGCAATGCTTTAAAAGCTAAATTACAGCTAGAGTATGTAATGAAGAGATAAAACTCTCTGAATAAGAATCAAAACTAATATAAAGAAATTAAGTTTTAATTGCTTGAGGAGAGGGAACTATCTAACTTTATGAGACAGTTACAAAAGGCAAATCACAATAGTTGCACAGAACTCTTGCTCAGAGCCTGCTTTTCTTCTAATATCAAATTTTCTGAGGACCCAAAGCAGAATTTCTGTAAATTTTAGGGCAACACATAAAACCTGATCCCTCCAGGTCAGATTTGATAGAATTACTTAATTTTGAAAAGATTATCTACTTCCCAAAGCATTGAAAATGCTGCTACAGGGTGCTCATGAGTAGAATTAATCCATTTAGGAAGTCTGCTAAACAGCAGCACCTTTCCAATTACCCAGGAGGAGCAGCAAGGCTCTCCACTTCTATGGATGTTATTTTAGAGGTCCAACTTACCTATTTTACAGAGTTTGCAAGGTAACGAAGCTCAAAGAAAATTATCCTTTTTATTAGCTAAACACGTTTGCTTCTCATAAATGCAGCCAACTGCTAAAGAAATAAATAGAGCAAGCCATGCAAAAGATTCTTGAGATTTGGATGTTACATAGTTCTCAGTTACTGACAGAGCACTGATGCCACATCCTCTAGTTCAAATTAAATCAGGAGCCCTCAGACGAGAGCAGTAAGGGAAAAAAAATTTGCAAATTTTCAGCTCACTGAATGCCAGCACCTGCCAGTTGTTGTTAGCATCAGACCACGAGAGCAATACAGGATGTATTAATTGTGTCATTTAGGACATGCTCCCCCTTGAAAAGTACACAAATGTTTATCCAAGCACACCACAAGAGGTTAATTGTCCGTAATACAGCTCTAATGTGTATCTATGGATGACTGTTTGCACTTTGTATTGGGTTTGCACTGCCCTAGTCCTTTGTCTCACTGAGAGTTTGTAGAGGTCAAGAAGTCCCTGATCTGAAGATGCCAGTGTCGACTCATAGAGGATGACTGGATCCAAATCCCACTGACCACATCAGGAAATTTCCTGGTGGGTGTTGAGCAATGCAAGCTGTGAATGCAGGAGCTCTCTGCAGACCCAGAGCCAGCAGGGGCCATCTCTGGATGCTCTGAGTGACCAGCTGGCACCCTGCTGACACTTCAAGGCACATTTGTCACCACAGTCACCCCCAACAAAGCTCAGCTCCTCAGGCAAATGCCGAGTGGCACCTTGCAGCCCAGCTGTGAACCAGCACCCTGAACTTAGGGTTCCATTCAATGTAGGCTTTACTTCTGTCTGAGAAATGGATTTCTATTCAGGCAGCCTGGCTGCTGCCTTTGCAGCTTAATACAACAGCTCTTCTGCTTTCTAAACACACAGAGTCCTGTTCTGCCAGCAGCTTCACAGCTGCATCATCCACGAAATCCACCCAGAAATCCACCCAGAAATCCACCCAGAAATCCACCCAGAAATCCACCCACCCACACTGCCATTATTCAGAGCCACAGCTCCCATAGCCTTCTTACCAGCAGGGCAGCATTTGCACCTCCCAGCTCTGACCAGGACCACAAGTGACCCTCATGTGCCAAAGCAAATCCCAGCTGCACTGGGTCACACACCAAACCCACGGCTGCAGGCTGAGAGAACATCCCCACACGGAGCCAAAATGAACCTCCTGGAGAACAGCAGCTGGAGAGAACTCGTGGCATTTCACTGTCATTATACAGACTGTGCCACAGCCCAGGAACCAGCTGCACCTCAAATCCCAGCTAGAAAGATGCGAGAAAGAAAGATAGTGAATGTCCAAGTGAATCAAGTGTCTGCATTCAGTTTTTCTAAAATTTGACTATTTTACTTCAAAGGAATCTGTACTCGCAAGAAATCAGAACAGAAAGTGTTCTCCAAACGTTTCAGATGAAAACAAACCAATTTCATTTTCAGTCATCATGAACAGTACAGATACATTCGTGTGGATTAACCTTAAAGGACCTACAGAATAAGAAAAGGGGAACAGATTTTCCAAACACTGCTTCTGTGATAAAGTAGATATTTATAGATTTATACCTAGAGAGACAGCTACTTTCACAAATTAATTTCTTTTCCATAGCTTTTGTTTCTCTACATAACCACATATTTCCTTAGTGGTTATGCATTAGTGTCTTTTCCCTTTCCCATTTTGAATCTTTTCTTCCTCTTTCCCAAATGTCTAAACAAAAAGCGAGATTTCTGTACCATTTGAGAAAAAGACAATACTGAAATAAACTCCTGACAACATGAATTAAACTCATAGGTTTTCTTTGACATATTTCTAGATAAAATATTAAAAAGCACAAGAAAAGTATCTGTGAGCTGAAAAGGAAGGGAAAACACTAAAACTAAAATAAAATGAAAACACAATTCCTTCATTTTCTTTTCACATAACCTCAGCAGATAATTGATACTACCAATTTAAAAGCTTAAAATTGTACATTTTCCTCTGTTTATTACTGCAGTAACCCGTTTGAAGGAGTTTGCCTAATTCTAAATAAAATGTACAAAGTCTTGCCTTGTTTCTGTTTTCTGCAAGGAACTGGGGATATCTATGAAAGTAGCTTGAGGACTCTAACTTTCACTCGACTGTATTTCTGCCCAACATCCAAATCCACCTGAGGAAGATCTAAGGGACTCTAGCAATGGGCAGCATGCCTGCCACCCGAAATACACTTATCAAAACTTGGTGCAGTATGACAGTCTACTGGAAAGCTTACTTCAATTTCAAAACTGCAACTCAAAACTTGATGAGAAGACTTCCAAACCTGCTTTCCTTCTTCCTCTATAATTCTGAAGACATTAATTTGCACGAGTTGAATATTCTTGATGATGCTGACCAAAACACTGCCGGTGGTCCAAAGCACATGGCCCAAGTGTGCCGTGGGAACACTGCCCTGTGGGATCCCTCAGGAGAGGATCAGGTGCCTCTGCTTTGCCTATTGATTGCTATTTTCCTGCCCAGGGGCTGCAGCAGTGCCAGGGCAGTGTGAGCTGTGTCCTACAGCTCATCTCACGGGCTGTTTTAGACACACAGCAGACATGGACCAGCAGCAGAAGAGACTTCCAGGTGACTGAGGGGTTGTTTTCACTCCGGAGTGGTGACCACCTCCACAACCCCTGCAGCCCTAACTGCTGAAAGCCAGGAGAATATGTCAGGGGAGCTGATGGCCAAGACATTTTGTTCTTTCCTCCATATGCACTGGCTGCTGCCAGAGATAGGACAAGATAGCAGGAAAGCCTTCCTATGAGTAGCTCTGTATTATATAGCAGACATGTTACACCATGCACTGTGCACGACACAGTGCAGTGCTCATGGCACAACACCTGAGTTACACAATACACTGACAACTCCTGAGGCAGCTCAGTATGCACTCTAACTTATTAACCTAAACCCATGCAGCAAACTCTGATCCTGGGAAATATGTGTGAGCAGACAATTTTAAAAAGAGAGTAAGAAGAAAATTGAGAAGAGAAACTTGATCTGCTTCTCTTAGGTAACCAAGACTTCTTTGATTCCAAGGGTCAGACATACAAAAGCTGTAGTTGAAGTCCCAGAACAATATTTTTATCAAGAGGAG
This sequence comes from Nicator chloris, assembly GCA_013400495.1. Lineage (NCBI taxonomy): Eukaryota > Metazoa > Chordata > Aves > Passeriformes > Pycnonotidae > Nicator > Nicator chloris. The sequence continues at coordinate 210,085 of WAAE01018770.1, forward strand.
GTCTGGACAGAGAAACACAAGCCCCTTTGTTTCTCCTGTAATGCTGATCACGCAGAAACTGAACACATCACTTGTAGGACATAATTCAGAAAAGTCACCTCCTAGTTTTGTGCAGTGGCCTGAGAGAGGCTACATAAAAATGCACATACTTTCATCACTTTATCTGAAATGGGAGAGCCATTGGTGTGGAATGTTGGAGAAATGAGTTACTACATTGAATTAATTGTAGTAGTACCTCTGTTATTCTGAATTTTAGTGAGAGGGAAAGGATTAACCACTCATAATAGTGAGATATTTATTGATGGGAGCCTTAGTAGCAAAGCCAAACAAGCAGATCTCTTTGCACATGACCTCTTTCCAGTTTTACACAAGACATCCTTTTGGATCTCTTCCTTGGTGAAGGGGAAAGCACGACAGGTATTAAAGAGGGCAATTAATACAACACTTGCTTGTGCCTTACATTCTTTGTAAGGTAAAATGTAAGGGCACGTCAGGAGAAGAGGTCAGGTGTAATCAGGGAGTGAGGGACTAACCTGAGTGTGAGCTGCGGGGTTTGAGATAACAGAGGACATTAATCTGAGTGACCTGCCTGCAGTGACTCTGGGCACCCAGAACTGGGCTGCTGGGGCTCCTGCAGATCAGTGCCTGCACAGAGGCAGGGGAGAGGCCCTCAGCACCTCACAGGGAGTGCCACTGACAGCAGCAATCAGACACATCTCCAAGGCAAGCACATCTTAGAGAGTTCCTGTGTCCCCCTGGTGTGCTGGCACTCGAGTCAGCAGCGACTCCTCTCAAGCCTTGCTGCACACAGACACTCCCTGCTTCCAAAGGCAACTTCAGAAACAACTCCTGAGGATGCAAATGTGAGAGAGATCTTGTTTTCTGAGGGAACTCTCACCTCCTACTTGAACAGGAGCCCACTGGAGGACTCCCATGAACAAATCTCATTGTGGGAGTCCCCAGCTGCTGAAGGAAGAGCAGCACCTTCCAGAGGTGGCCACTGAACCCTTCCCTGCCCCCATGAGCTCAGAAACAGAGCCAGGAACTGCCAGGAAGGGCAGGCACACACTCAGATGTGCTGCTCGAGTTGTATAAATGGCTTTCCATTAAGTGCCACAAAAACAGTCATTAAACCCAGTTTCTATGCCTGCAATATGCTTCACTTCCCAGTTTGGGCTTGGTTTATACATTAAAGGTTGTTTTCTCTCAGGCAAACAGAGATGGGACCCCACATGCCAATGTCATAGCCCAGGGACTTTATTATACACATCTTCCTGCCAGAATGTGAAATGACTGATCTGAGCTTGCTTTTTTTTCCTGACTCACAAACCTCCATCTGAAAGAAATCCAACTGCACACTGCTTTTCCATATACAGTTTTCTGTAGGATCCAAGCTCCTTGGATCCCATATTCCAGCTGGGGTTTGTTTTCAGTCCAGATAATATTTGTTGTAAGAGTCACAATTTGCAAAGAGACCTGGATCTAGTGTTTTGTGTGGTTGGCATTCATTTCTCAGTGCAGCTGACAGTCCAGAACTGTGTGTGTGGTACAGCACCATTGCTGAGGACAATGGAGGATTGTATTAATTGATGAGAACAGACACCTGATGAACCACTGGGGTTAAAAGGGCTGAAATTCATTCATACTCTGTTCAGGTTCAAACCTTCGACTTCCACACTTCCCAGCAAAACACCACAGTGGAACCTTTCCTGCTAGCCTAGTTTCCCATGATTGTGTTTTCAAAACTTATTCTTTACCTCTCACTGCAGAGACAACCAGAAAGGTTTGGGTTTGTTTTGTTTTTTTTCCTGTGAAAGATGATCCTGAATTTTTCTCTTCAAAACATAAAGGGACTTTAAAACAGAAGATGTAAATTGATAGAACTGTCAGCTATGTTGCTCCAAGAAAGACTACCTGGGGCCAAGCCTCAGGTGATTTCCCTTTAAAATACCCTTACATCTGAATGTGTCTTTGAAACCATTTTGGTAAGTGGAGCAGGGTGAGGATACAACAGATAAATTTCCTCTCCTGGCTTATGAGGACATGCCTTGCCTGCAAATATCTCAAAGAAAGAAACTTTTCAGACCTAATTTAAACCATTACAGAGCAACGTAGCTCAGGTGAACACAGGAGAAGCTGGCCTGACTGCCTCTAAGGCAACAAGAACTTGGATTCCTTTTGAAACTGCTGAAATCAGCTCTGCCCTGGTGTTGGCACACAGGCTGCAAGACAATTATAAGATACACCCATGATTCAGAGGAAGGCAGCAAGGTCTGCAAAGCCCCCAGAACGTATTCAATAAACTGGATTACTCAACAGCTGCTTCTCTTCCTGGGTCCTGTTTCTCCACAAGCAGAAGGGGAGATGGGGTCAGATTCCCTGAGTGCTCTGAGCCCTGGATTCCTGGGAAAAGCCTCCTCTGACTGTGGCTGCTGGGCTGCTGAGAGTGCAGGTCCTCAGCTGTCACAGAGCAACCTACATAGAGCATGCTGAGAACCCTTTCCACGTGAGTAGCAAATAACTCTGTAGCAAAAGGTTTTAAATGTATTTCCTCACAGTGAGTTTATAACTGACTCTTGCTACATAAATTCACAAAGTGAGTAGCACTTCAAAAATTCACCAAAAACATGTCCCTGTTAACTTATTTTTTGAGAAATATTTATCCTGTACACAAAACTCTGTGATAGTAAGATAAACTGGTTGAAATGAATTTAAAACAATACCTGTTGATTAGAGTACTATCTTTATCCATGCCAGTTAAGGATTTTTCTATCACCCATTTTACTACAGACACCTGGATTTAACAAAGCCATTGTTAGAGACCTTAAAATGCTTTTCACCTTTCATAAAAGCATGTTTTAATAATAAATCAGACTCAAGGATACAAAGAGTACACATGGAGTAAAGCCTTTTGCAGCCATGGAACTCTCCCCGTGGCCACCTGTTCAGAACACAGATGCTGCTCTAGAAGAAAATAAAGCTCATACCTTTTTCCATCTAAGCCTATTTTAACTCTTTTTACAGAGCACAAAAAACCAGGGTGAACATTTTGTTCAGAGGTCAGAGCAGTGGTTGGTATCTAACTAAATGGCAAAGGAAACGTTGCATAAAGAAGAAAATTGTAATGCAGCCATGGATCACTTCTGACACCTTCAATTAAGGTTTTGTTTAGTTAAGCACTTCCAAGTGTTAATGAGAGGTTTTGCAAAAAATTAATTAGAAGATTTCCACTTTTCTTAAGTTGCCCGACTTCACAAACCCCCCCCCCCCCAAGCCCTAAAACATTGTGTTTGTATTTGATTGTTTTCATACATTTTACTTTCAGATAACTTCACTCCAGAGCAATACTAAACTCTGATGCTGAGCTCTTTGCAAACTAAGCCCTCTACAGAGTTTGCTCTTTTTCTTATTAGGAACTTTTGCATGCCAAGATTCTTAAATTTGCATTATTAACACAGTCATTTTTTAATAACTCTATTTCATGAAGGAAGGATTATTCCATCTATAGAAATGCATGTAGCAAGAATTGAAAATCAACTTCAAACCTGAAAATCTCCCCATAATAAAGCATAACATAGGTAAACCCCCAGGGTGAACTCCAGCATGGTAGCTTTGTCTGGCAATGCTCTCCCTCCTGGTATTTACTGAGCATGTGTGTTGGCAAGATAGAGAAAAAAATCAAATTATCTGCTCATACTCATTTTACAGCAGTGCTTGTAAAAACATTCCATCTCTGAACACGCTACTGCAAAAACTTCTGCCTTTCCTTCCAAAAGAATTTTCATTCCTGCTACTCTTGAATTTATCAATTACCTTCCCAGGGAAACCCCAGCTGGTGAAGCCAGTGGAAAGGCAAAACACATTTTTATTTTTATTTTTTCTTGGATGCATCAGACAGATAGAATCCTTTCCCAAAGACTGGTTTGGTGAGAGCCACCAGGAATGAGAATCAGCACAAGTTACAGAGCTTGAGATAACTTTGCATCAGAAAATAAAAAGAAATCAATCCAAACCCCCCTACAAACAGCAGAGACAATCCAATCCATACTGCAGCATCTCACGCTGCATTTCCTTGCTTTGGAACCCACAAGTATTTGCAGTATTAGCCAAAACACAGGAAAAAGCTCAATCATTCAACACGTGCAATTGTATTTCAATGGCAGTTTTTACAGGAAAGAAAACAACACAAGTTGCAAACAACAATTTCAGTGTTTACAAACGTAATTTCTTTCAACGAAGCTTAATGCCCCTTTTAACACTGGTTAGGAAATTTGCCCAGGTTTTACTCTCTCATAACACAGGAGATTTAGTCATAGCATAAATATTCCACCAGTTTTGCACTTCCTATTAATCAGCAATACATTGCTACACCATCCAAAACAAAACTAATGGCGTACCTATCCTCACAAAAAACAAAGTATGCTTTAAAAATAATGACTTTGCTTTTATTCATTACAATAAAAACTTTAAATTAGTTTAAATAGTGACCTACATTATCATACTTTCAAATTTAACTTCTTTTAACACTTCTCAAACACCTGGAGAATGTGCTTGTTGAAAAAGCAGCAAGGTGCAGTTCACGAGTTCCATCCCAGATAAACCTCAGTCACAGAGAAGTGCTAAATTACTTTGCCAAATCACAGGTGTTAGTATCTAGTGGGCAATACATTTGATTTCCCAAGAAGCCTGTTCCCTAAGTTCAGGTGCATGCATTTATGGTGTGCTGGACACTACTCTGGTCTATCCTCTCGATCAGAATTAAATGCAAGAGCCAAGAGCCAAGGAGAAAAGGCCTCTGTCTCCTGTTTAAGAGCTTGATGCTGTTCGTGGCATCACAGCTATCAGGGACAAACAGCATGATGCATATTCCAGAGTCTCTGAGGACTTTTGGAGAAAAGAGAGAAGGGTAGCAGGAATAAAAAACAAACAAAGGACAAAAAAATACTCAAAAGGTTCACAGCTCTCACTTTGGAAAACAAAAGGTTTCCATAGGAGACAGGGCCACTTTCTCTGCTTCTATTTTCATTCTCAGGAACAAATATTACAGAATTAATTCCTCCCCAAACTTTCAGCCTCCTGCTTCCAGCAAGGTTGATTCTGACAAGACATTTGTGCTTGCCTGGAAAGCAGGCAGACACAGCAGAAATCATCTTTTAAGTCTACAAAATTCTTACAACCATGTCCAAGAACTTGCAGTGTCTGGTCCTCTCTCTCCAAAACAGCCTTCCAAACCCACCACCAATGCACTACCTTTGTGCTGTTAGAGGATGATTTAGGCTCTGTAATAATGCCTTCCCTTGGCTTTGAAAGATCATTAATGAAGGCAGCTATTACAACATCAACCTCAGAAATGCCATTAAAACATACTAAACATCTATTCATGCATAAAGGTTGACATTGCAACTCTCATTACCACAGAGAGTAATCTCATTGCACTGCCTTGCTAGTCAATTTTTCTCAGAAATATTTAAAAACTTACTTGCTTAACAGCTGTTCACAGAGAGAGTTCACGATCACTTTTTTTATTCACTTCTCAATAAAGTCCAGAATTCAAACTACATGGTATCACTTTTTGTCCTTTTTCCTCCATTTAAGATAGGCTCCCAGACTGAAATATCACAGCATATTTCCTGTTTCTGGGATGTATCTTTAAAACAGCTTATTCACCATCAGTGCCAACATGCTGACATACCACAATATTTTTTGCATGAGAAACACTGCTTTGTCTCTTGCATTTATGCAACTAAGCAAGTTTAGGGTGGTTTTTTTTTTTTAAAGCAGAATTTTTCTTCCTTCCTATTTCTCAGAGAAATCTATTCTGGAACTTACCCAGCACAGCAATTCTATTTTAGTTGGTGCTGCTCAGAGACCAGCGGGCCAAGCAACGCCAAGCTTTGGGCAAGCGAAGAACAGCTAACACCAGCACTGCAGGCTGGAGCCCTTGAAGGCTGAATGAAACACTGCTTTCTAATACCCCTGTGTGCATAAATACAGCCACACCTTAATTATCTCCACTCTTCCACTACAACAGTTGAAATAGAGCTCCATCTACTATCATAACTGCTTCTTGTCTGTCCATTCCCACTTGCTGAAATCCCCACAGTGACATCGAGCTCTGCTCTGAGCTGGGCTGCTCGTGTTTGAAGAGGGTTCCTGGGTGGCCATGGGGGACCAGACTCCTTTAGGAAAGCTCACTGGGCTGAGGCATCAGCCACCACTTCCCAGCAGCTGTGCCCACCTCCCCCTTACCCCAGGCTGTGTGTGGCAGGGTTTGTGGCAGGGATCCAGCCACGCTCCTCTCCGTGACCCCGAGCCACTGTCACCACACTCCCCAGGTGGCAGTGGCTCAGCAGGCCTGGAAGTGGCACAGAGCTGCAGGGAGAGCAGCCTGGGGCTGCCACCCCAGCCAGAGTCCATCCCAAACAGGTATGCAGCTCACTGGAGTAAGGGAATCAGAGCTTTCTGTGGAAGTCAGAGGTCTGAGAGCTCCGAGCTGCTGTCAGGTTCCCAAGAGCTGAACCCCCACTCTGGAGTCACTCCGAGGCAAGCACCTCAGTCGTCCCCACCCCACACAAACTCTGTGGGAATTTGCATCTTCCTGTCAAACAGGACAGCAAGGCTCTGCAACTGACTGGAACCAGGAGGCTCATGTGTCCCCTTCCTCATCCTCTTGGAGAACCACAGCCCTTTGCTCTGGAAAATGAACAGTCCCACACAAGTCACCAACACACCTCACATGCTCAGTGTCTGCCTTTTTTGTAGGGCTTTTTCTGCCTCACAAAAGAACCACGTCTGGAGAAAAAAGAATCATGAAACTAAAGTGGAACAGAGAGTTGTTTGCTATTGCAAAAATATTAAAAGAAAGTTAATCCACTCAAGCAACACGAAGGTGCATATGGATTCTGGGCTGATCTAAGGGACAGATGGCAAATAGCTGCCATTTGTTAATGACTTAAATTGTCACCATAAACTGACACGGCTGTCACACAAGTGTCAAGATTATTGTTACAAACAGAGTCTGAAGGAGTTGCCATGCTCAGATGAGCTCCAGCCACAGCAAAGACACTCGTGGGAAGAAACCCAAACTGGCCTCCAGGTGAACTGCCACTACTCCCTGTGCTGACCCCCATTCCACCGGGAAAACTCTGCAATTGCAGCAAATTGGAGAAGGTCTGCAGTGCAAGGATATTCAGTCATTCCTCAGAGCAGGGACTGTGGTCCTTCTGCACACTGTGCATGGGGTGCATGAAGTCTAAAATAAGAGGAAAGTGGGAACTGTTATTGCTAAGAGGCTAAAATGCATTCAAGTAAACAGCCCCTAGAACAAAGCTCATCCATCAGCTCTTCTCAGAGAACACTTTCATACCTAGTTCAATTCTGCTCAGCAAATACTGGCTGACACAACAAGCCAGGAGAGCATTGCCAAATTATGAGGAAAACTCTCAGTACCCCAAGTGTGGAAAAGGAGATACAACTTTCTTAAAACAACCTATTTTCTTTTTAAATAAGGAATAAATTAAAGCAATGCTATTAGACCAGCCCAATTTTCACTTGTTTCGTACATTAGATAATGTCTAAACACCTCCCTTGATTTGTATAGCTCAAGAGGTCTTTGAGATCTACCCTCTGGGACACAGTCCCCTATTCTGCTGCAAAATAAGCACGTGACAAGGCACAGCTTCACTCTGTGCTGATGTGATGTGTGATTCTGACCAGTGCTGCCCTCTGGTTCCTGAAGGGTTTTCACTCCCCAGCAGACAGGGCAGCATAAACCAAGTGGCTGAACCCAGCAGGTGCTTTCACTTCATCAGCTTCAACTGGCCCAGAAAAAGGCAAAATCCTCTCCAGCTTTGCCCACCCTGCACACAGGGAGCTCCTGAGCTGCTCTGACACGGGGCCCTGGCAGCAGTGCCTCCCTTTAAGGGGGCTGGAAACAGGCAACACAGTAAGCACCAGGACAGATCTAGGACACAGATACATACACAGGAATGTTTGGCTCCAGTAGCTTTCGGAATAAGCAATAATGCAAAAATACACCCATGGAATGTGAATTAAGGCCTGCTGCAATTAAGAGGATGAACTCTTTAGGTGGCAATTTGCAGTTTTGCTCTTCCAGCTATGCCCTGACAGATGTGGCTGGCTGTGCCTTACAAAGCTCAATTAGGCAGGTCATCTAAAAGGAGAGCAAATGAACACTGGCCAGCAGGGTTGTTTCTGATGACAAGCACCTCAGTTCTGATGAAAACCCCGCTCAGTTAGGCATGGGTGTGTCAGATCCTGGCACCAGAGTGTGAGGTGCAGATGTCAGCCCAGCAGCTCCCCAGAGCTGCCCCGTGTCCTTTGCCCCACAGCCGATGGGGCAGGCAGGCTCCAGCACGGGGGGTCCTGGGGAAAGCTCCTCCTGGGAGGTGCAGCCTGCAGGGAGCTGCCCCCACCCACGGGTGGCACCATCCAAGCAGCACAGCTGTGCTGGAACTCCTGCACTCAAGGAATTCTGCCTCAGCAAGGAGAACAGCAGAGCCCAAGGAGGTGGAAAGGCAGCAGCCCTGGGGACTGCCCTGCCTGATCCTCTCTGGTGCAGGTTCCTGGTAAATCCTCCAAGGGGTGGCTGTCCCTGGACTGAGAGGACTCCCACAACCTTTCATGTTTGCAGTGCCTCAAGGGACCCCTGTGCAGGCCAGCCCCATGTGCAGCCTGTGCCCTGGGCAGGTCTCCCTGCAGTGCCCACCCCAGGCACTGTGCAGAACAAGCCAAGCAGCCTTTCCTGGTTGGGAATTCTCTGTCTGTGCCCTGGGCAGGTCCCCCTGCAGTGCCCACCCCAGGCACTGTGCAGAACAAGCCAAGCAGCCTTTCCTGGTTGGGAATTCTCTGTCTGTGCCCTGGGCAGGTCCCCCTGCAGTGCCCACCCCAGGCACTGTGCAGAACAAGCCAAGCAGCCTTTCCTGGTTGGGAATTCTCTGTCTGTGCCCTGGGCAGGTCCCCCTGCAGTGCCCACCCCAGGCACTGTGCAGAACAAGCCAAGCAGCCTTTCCTGGCTGGGGAATCCTCTGTCTGTGCAGCCACACGGGGGAACTCCACATTCTTCTTGTCTATAGAACAGTGATGGTGGTGGGCATTGGAGCTACACCTGGATAAAACCAGTAAAACACAGCTACCAATGAACAGGCTAAAGCAATTCACTACTATAGCAGAAAGTAATGCAAGCTTTTATTTCACGCCACAAAATATATCAGTGTGTAAGAGGAGCAAGGCTGCATCAGTACAATTTCAGATATTATTAGGTCTGCTCTTTCCATGGTAGCTAAGTATTATTTAATAATGGTTAAACTACAATGCAAATATCAGCAATTCAAAATGAAAATAAGCCAAACACAAGGAAAAAAGAAAAACCCAACCTTGCTTAAGGGACATCTTGTGCTAGATCAAGGCTAAACAAAGCACACGGTGCATTATTTCCACAGAATATCAGCCTTGAAGCCAGTAGGCAAATTTTATCCTGTGCACAAGAGGATAGCTGGACTAGGGAACAAACAGAACCACTAAACTCTACGTTTGTGCTCAGCTGAAGAAGCCTGTCCACTGAAGAATGTGGAGGGAGGAAAAAAGTGCATTAGTGACAACTGGGGGAATAATCCCCTTTTCCAGAGGGTTCTGATTGACCTACACTGCTTTTCAAAGGCAGTCAGTCATTGTGAGAGGCCAGGGGCAGGTACACAGGCAAGTCCAGCCACACATCCTCAGCACACTGCATTAAGCCAACCAACACTCACACCAGCCAAGCACAGGAGAGAAAAGCAAGAGCTTTCCATAGGTTGTTTGCTGCACCTTCTACTGAAAAAAACCCCAAAAACAAACACAAAAAAGCTATAGAAAGCTTCCATGTATTGCAATGGAGGCAGTCCTGCATTTCTCCCTGTTTACTCCTATTGCCTAAACATGTCTCACTGCGGGTTTTCAACACCAAAATGCTTTCAAACCTTCAGACACATCACAGAATTCCCCATCTGCAGCACAAATCAATTATTCCACTATTTTGTTGGAGTTAAAAACACTTAAGAAATGCATCCTTTCTTCCAAAAAAGGCACCACGTCTCTGTATTGTCTGCACACCAAATAAATAAGCATTTGCTTTGTTCACATCCATATCAGGAAAAAAGACTGTCCTAAGTTTTCAAGTAGTGTGGTTTTAAATGTGACTCCTGACTGGGCAGCAAATACCACATTAAGTGGTTCACAGGCTTTATGAATATAGATTTTTATTTGTTTACATAAAATCTATTCCTTGAGTGGAAAAGAAGTTGTCCTCTTACTGTAAGTGGAACTTCAAATCTGATGTCTGTGCACAACTCTACATGCCATCTGAAAACTGGCTGCAGTGATAGTTAATGACCTTAAATAATACTGCGACCTACCAAGGTGATGGAAACAGACTGCCCATTTGAAATTTTTAAAACATCTCTTCATTCATCATTCCATGGAAATATTGCAGTTATTCAAGGAAATACCATAAGTTCATTTGGTGTGAAAAATATGATAGAACTATAACTTGTGCACCTAAGAAAATAGAATTGTTCCATCTCTTGTATTGGCAGAGGCAAGAAAAAAAAATACAATTTCACCAAAGTCACAATAGTTTTAAACATTTACTTGGCCAAAATCTCAAAAAGGCATTCTTGTTGGCATGCCTTGGGGATACTGGATGCCAAAACATCTCCATTATGAACTTACCAAGATTTCAACTTGATATATTTCCTCGTTCAAAGATGAATTACCCTCTCAACTCTGGGAATAACACACTTTCTCCAAAGTTAAACTCCAGGGCATATATCCCTCCTAAGTGTGATATTAGGTGCCTCACAGAAATGAAATGCTGAATAATTTCAAGTAGCCTTTTCAAGAAATTAACAGGTCTGGTGGAGGTCACAGCTCAGAGGACTCATGATGTGCTCTAAGAAACACAATCATGAACCAAAAGAACTACATCCAGGTGCCAGAGAAAATTGCTTTTGTTTCCCAGCACCAGAGGCCCAAGCAAGAAGCCCCACCGCAAGTCAGTTCCTACCCTGAAAAACAGAGCAGGTGCAGCAATACAGAGGCTGCTGAAGGGCTTCGGCACACTTTTAACACACTGCTGCTGGGGGAGCATCCCAGTGTTGTCCCTGTGCCCTCCCGGGGAGCCCCCCGTGCCCTCCCGGGGCCCTCCTATGGCTGTCCTGAATCAACATTATTTCAACAGTGGATGCGCACACATCTTCCCACATTTAATTTTCCAGCCTCAGAGAGAGTGGAAATGTCTTCAAATTAGAAGTTTTAAATGATCAGAGAGGTGGTTAACAACTCTTATACTCCAACAAACTAATTAAATACACAGACTCTTTCCTTGGATTTCACCTCCAAGTCTGAAGACTTCTTTCCCATGTGGACTGAAGAATAGGAGATGCATGTACATAAAAATGCTCCTCTACATTCATATAGCACCTTCACATAAACATTACAACAGTCAGCACATAAATGGCTGGGTGATTTGTGGAGTGAGGCCAATTCTCTGCACTAATTTCTGCAGTCTATTTCCCACTCCTGTTTGTTATTACAATATCCATGGCTCCCCACAGCAAGCTGGATTTGCTGTTACAAGGAATATAAAGCATGTGCTAATGTCACACATGGCAAGGTAAGATGCAGGTGGTGAGAAGGTCACAAGAAAGCAAAAACTGGGCAAAAAGCTCAGAATGTGCAAGCTCTTTTTGGTCTTAGGTTCCACAATCAGCCATTTTCAAGAGCACAGAGTATGATATGTTGCTGTCTACATCATCCAATCCCCCTGAAGTCTCTCACACCACAGGGGGGTATAATCAAACCTTTAAAAAGTCCTCTAAGAGCAACATGTCTGTTTGCAGCAACCTAAATGATTTGCCTTCCCCATTGCCCCTCTCAGCTGCTTAGATTAAACAGCCGCTGTGTGAGAAGGCGAGGGCAGCTCTGACTCTGGACATCATGAGCCGTTTGAGAGGTGAGTGCAGATGCAGCACCCAGACACAGCTGGCTCAGAGCAGTCAGGATCCAGCATCAAACAAGGTTTTCAGTGTCAGCTCAGGTGGTGCCAGGCTAACTGCAGAGCACCTTAGCTGGAGCATGTTCTGGGCACCCCATCTCCCAGAGACATTCACATGGCAGTTGTCTGGATAATCTTCTCCCAGAAGGAGAGGAAACACATGATTCTACCTCAGCAAGTGAGACTCAGCGTGTAGGAAAAGTGCAGGGAGAACCCAGAACACGTGGGGAAGAGCAAAAGAGGCACGGAAGAGCAAAGGGAAAACACAAGAAGGTGGGTAAGAGAATGAGCCATAAATCAGACTGCAGAAAGGAAAAGTGAGGGCACACAGGAGAAAAAGCTTGTGGCACTGGCCTGAGGTGCATCTTTTGCAACTGCAGCCCACTGCAGCCAGCTCTGTGAAACAGGATGTGACACCTCTGTACCCCCTGTCACTGCCTGCAGTGGGGACAAAGCCAGGAACAATTCTGATGCCTCCAAAAATGGCACCAGTGGGAGCCCTTCAGCCACAGCAACTGCAAGAAGAGAACAACTTTTGTTTAACCTTCTTCTCTTCCCTTTTTTAAAATTCTCATATTAAAAAAGAAGAGAAGAAATAAGTCTTTGAGGACACCCTCCCCCCCTCTAAAACATTCTGGCAACCAAGACCCCTGCTGCTCTGACTGGACAAACACTCATTAACCATTTGCTGGGTTGCAGGAGACAAAAAAGTATTGCAGAAATAACTAACAGACCAATTTAATTTTGTTGGATTAAATGAAAAGTTTATATGGATGCAAAGGCATGCCTCTCAAAAAGTCGTTACGCCTTCTGTAATTTCCTTCAAGGTTTTTGCTTTTATAAACCATTTACTTTTCAAGACTATTATGATCTACAAAAGTAATTGTACTGGAGCCATTTTAATGGCTAGCCAGACATTAAATTCACCACAAGTGAATTTACTCATTCAGCTCCTTCATGGGAGGACAACAAAGCAGTAACTTTAATTTATTATATTATTCTAACATTGAATTTGGTACAATATAACTGATAACCTTACACTGACCCACCCCCCCCCCCCCNCTATCATGTATTTTGATCTCTAAAAATTAGTTGTCGATCTGAATTTACTTATTCTAAGGTTCAAACCTTTGCATCTTGCTGTGCCTTCTATCTAATGAACATACAATTATTCCTCACTCATTTAAACACAGGCAAAGGACAGTAAGATCAGCTTTTAATCTGTTGGTTTCTTGGGTTTTACTTTTAATAAAAGGTAAGACTTCAAGTCTCTGACTTTAAGAGACATTGCTAGTCATGGTGTCTGGGCCCTTGGTAACCTGGGACACCACCACAGCAAACAAAAACATTTGACAAAAATGAACCCTGATATCCCAGGTCCACCCTGCAGAAAAAAGCTTCACAAACAATACCTTGCACAGCAAGTCCATGGCTGTTCATGTGCCACTGGCCTGACAGCCTGCATTAGGAGCAAACAGGATTAGATGAAAAGCCTGGCTTGGATTTCTTTTCCCTGCTAGCATTCCAAAGCCAATGCCAGTGTTGCAAAGAGAAAACAAACGGAATTCTCTGCTGAGCAATATTTCTTCAGTAGAACTGATAACTAGATTTTGATCACTGAGTGTTTCCACTGGGGGACACACAAGCCAGAAACAAAGAACCACCTCAGCTGAAACAAATCAGACTGCTGGCCTTTGCCAACAGCCACTGGTTAATTTTAATCAAGGACATCAGCATTAACAGCTGATGATCTCTCTTCCTAAGAGGAACAAACAATTGGCAACACCTGCAAAGGTATTAACCCAGTACCTGTTTTAATGTCACAGATGGAACGATGCAGAACCAGCCTGAGCAAAAATGAAAATAAAAAGTAACCCATATCACTAGGTTGCTCTTCAGCTTGCAGGAATGTGGGTATTCCCACTGCACAGTTAGCACTGGCAATGAAACCCACCCAAATCTCTTCCTAGCAAGGCAAAACTACCCCACTTTGCTTGCAGCATTTTTCATTCTGAGTGTGAGAAAATTGAAGTCAAAACCTAAGGAAGGAGAGTAAGAAAATGTTCACTTGCTGTTATTGTTGGTTTTAACCTGACCTGGGAAACAAACAACCTGTTTCTGCTCCTTAGGTATGACATTAGAGATCTCTTATTTTTGCATGCTTTCATTACTAAATTTTTTCCTCCCGTTAGTAAGCAACCAAATAGTGACAAGCTCTTGTACAACATTTGAGGTTTCCTAAATGCCATGTTTATAAATATAACCACAGATACAAATTATTCTTGCCACCTGTCCCTTAAAATGCTAGGCTGCCCTTTAAATGTTGATTTTACCTGAAGTTCATCCATGTTGTGGAAGTTAATGAGCCTCCTGAAACTGCATCATAAATATCTCCCTCTCTGCAGCATTTCTCTTCTATAGGGAGTGTCTGGGGAACCTCTCTAAAGATCAGCCAAACGTGGTAAGAGCCACAAACTTTTGCCAATTTGTGCATCTTAAAAAGAGTGAGACTCTTTGTAGCAGCTGTACTCCAGGGCAGCTGGCACCCAGATTAACTGAGAAGTGACATTTCTTCCCCATATTCAAAATACAAACAGAAATAAGAAAGCAGAAGGACATTTTAGTTCCAGACCCTCTGCCTGTGGGCAGGAAGCCAGGCTTGTATGAGCACACCTTTAGAATTCCAGCCTGCTCGTTACCTGTGCTTGTCAATGAACCAGGTTTCAGGACAGTTTTGCAGCAGACATCAAAAACCACATTAGCACTGTAGGTAAACCCTCTCTAGACCAACTAATTGCCCTCACTTTCCTCAGTTCTGGAACAAAACCATGGAGACAGATTCTGCTTTCAGGTTTTATCTCTGCAGTCATATTCCTTTCAGTGCTATCACATGGGAATAATTACACTGGGATTTGGTTCAGTGGATAAGAATCTTGATTTTTTTTTTTTTTGCTGTGAAGAGTCATCAAGGGAAACTAACTGTAAAGAACCTTTTTGATAACTTGCTTTAAATGAGAATAATGATTACAATTTTAGACTTTTTTTTTAGATTTGTGGGGTTTTTTTGCATTCCAGCTTTGCCAGACATCCTTCCTGTAGGCTGCTTGAGAATATGGACATAGTGCTCATTATGTGAGCAACCCCCCAGCATCAGAAACCTCCAGGAGGAGCACAGGACTGAGCTGCTGAAAGCAGCCCTCATCAGCAACACTCCTTTTGGAAAGCAAGGGGAGAAGAGGAACAAAAGTTACAGAAAAGCTCAGACATTTCGATGTAACTTGTGAAATACATACAGGCATAACCTTCAGGGTCATTCCAGCTGTTCTCACAAAGCCAGTGGTTGTGATGCACACACTCCCAGCTGTCTTTAACCAGGTGGGGTTTCTGCTGCAGTTCCTTAAACCACACAGCCCCATCCAGTCCCACACCTGTAACCCCACCTACAACACAGCCCAGCCACTGAGCCAACAGCAGCGTGCTGAGAACACAGAACAAAATCAGAAAATCACAAAGCCAGTTTCTTCCCCTCTACAAAGAATAAACCAAAGCAAAGAGATTTGCTAACATCCAAATAGAGAAGATAAACAGGAGAGTTGCACAGCCACCAGTGACAGGAATCTCCATCAATTCGAAAAGGCCATCTGACAATAGTCCAAGGCTTCCACTGCAGCCCCTGTATGAATTAATTCTGTAATGCACAGAAAATAAAAGAGTAGGTGTGCATTTATGTGAGACTGTGTGAAATATGGGGAATAAATGCAGATAGCTTGACCTGTGAGATGTGATCACTGTCTATTTTTAAGAGCATTTACAGAAGGGCAGTTGAGGATTCAATATTAAATAAGTCTAGATATGCACACTAAATTTGACAGCCCTGCTTATACAGTGGTAACTCCTGTAACTACTCAGCCCCACCTAAACCCAAGACTGTTTATAATTTGTTAGAAAAGAGAATAAATTAAAAGTACTCCATGCCACTGCTAGATCATCATCTGACTCTGAATTTGAACCATTTACCACAGACCACCATGAAACATCATTACAGCGTTTTAGGTCTGACCAGTTTTGGTATGAAAGAAACCTCCCTGCAGGGGTTACACCCTGCTGAACACAGCACATCACCCCACCACCCTGCACTACATCCAGGGCACTGCAAGGGAATTCCAGCCAGGAACATTGCTGGGCACTTACCATTGGAAGTTTTCCTGCTTGAGCCCACACAGTGCTGCCGGGTGAAGAACAGCTCCTGCACTGCTGCCCTGCCCTGCCCTTCCCTGGAGCCACCTCCCTGCAATCAGTGACCCTGAATTGGGTACAGGTGGCCACAATCTGCTCCCCAACGTTTAAATTACTCTGATTGCTCAGCTGAGGTTCCCCGAGTCCCACCCTCAGTAACAAATGCAGTTTCTCTACACACACTGGAGGCGTAGAAATTTCACAACAAGTAGAAAAAGGGTATCTTCAAGCTACGAATAATTCACTCTTCCTCACAACACTTTGGCTGAATGTTTCTTATGTTTCCTGGTCCTTGAGATTCGTGTAATCCTTGTTTTAATCTCGATCTGGTTAGAAACAGTTAACAACAGAGAAGTGGTATTTTTGAAAGATGCACTCTGGCTCTTTTGTAAACTAAAAATAAGTTTCACTGTGAGAGGCTCCATAAATAAATCCTGAAGACCCTCTTAAACCCCTCTCAAGTACATTTTGTAGGACCTGAGTGAGGGCACGATGCAGAAACAATCTGGTCTATCAGCCTCTGCTGCGAATTCCAACACTTGAGCACTTCATCTTGTGCAGTCCTTGAGCATTTCCCAGAGGTCACTGTCCCCAGGTTGTCCTTCTCACACAGCCCACATCACTTGCTAGGGACCTGCCCACACTGCTCCTCATGTTTGCATTCCAAGTAACCTGTTCGTCCAGAAAGGCAACAAAAATGTGAAATGCTTTTAAAAAGATAATAAAAAGATTATTTTCAGTAGCCACTTCATGTTGCAAGCTGCTTTTTCTTAGTGACAGTAACTCTTAGCTGATTTTTCCACTTCTTACACTGCTGCCAAATCACTGACAAGGACTTGCAGGGAAGGATAACTAAACAGAGAGAGAAAAAGCAAGGCATATGTTGAAATCATACCAGATCTTATTTCTTGTGACTTCCCAGACTGAGAAAAGATTTCAGTAAGACATAATTGTTTGAATAATTTCTACATTACTAAAAGAAGCCAGTTTTAAAGTGACACGTGGATACACAGAATGGGGCAGGCTGGAAGGGACCCCAGGGGAGCATCATCTGCTCCAACCCCCTGCTCAAGCAGGGCCATCCCAGGGCACAGGGCTGCGTCCAGAAGGTTCTGGAGCATCTCCAGTGAGGGAACCTGCACACCCTCTCTGGGCAGCCTGTTCAGTGCACGACCAGTGCACAGTGACAAAGTCCTTCCCCATGGTCAGGTGGAGCCTCCTGTGCACCAATTCCTGCCCTTGGCCCGTTGCTCAGCACCACCCAGCAGAGCCTGGGCCATGCTCTGACACCTCCCTGCAGACACTGCCAGACGTGGATGAGTGCTGTGCACACTGCTGCAGTTACCACTGCCCAGAGAATTTGTCCTCAACCTCTCTGAAATGGGGGGAAAGCCACAAAGCAAACCAGGTATGGCATAAGGGTAATGAGGGAGGCCAGAGAGTAGCAGTGGCACGGGTGAATGCTATTTATTCATTGTCTCCTAGGCCTGTCCAAAAAGCTCTTCAAGAGCTGCCTCATTTCATAAGCTACTCACACAGTTGAAGTCAGCAAAAGTGCTCAGCTCTATCTCAAAATGACAATCATTAAATATTTTACTAGATCAAGGCATGCCTAGATCAAAGCTAATTATTCAAGAACCTCTATTTCAATCATCCATAACAAGTTACTTTCTGCAGTGCTGCTACCAGAGGTTCCCCAGCCCAGCCTGGGAGGAGAGGCACAGGTTTTGTTGAGAGGTTTGTCTGAAGGTGTTCCAGTACATGGGTTTGAGGGTTTTCTAACATTTCCCAACATCCCACTTATCTCACCTGGGAAATCAGATGGCAGTCCTTGGAGTGCCACAATAACATTTGGGAGTCTTCCCAGGAACTGTGACATCCTTTCCTCTCAGGCTAACAAACCTTCAGGCCAAGAGCCAGCAGTGCCCTGCTTCACAGGGCCCCAGACTTAATGCAAACAGATCCCCAGCTGCAGGAGCAGAGCCCAGCTGGCATTGCAGCAGGAGCAGTGAGGACATCTCTGAATGCAAAGCCTGCACTGCACCTGTAACCCCAGGATCACACACTCAGGGCTTCCAGGCTTCCAGATTTTTTCCAGGAATGAAGGGCAGCACATTGCTAGTATCAGCCTAAGGCAAATGGAATGACCAGCACTCTCCTGCAGACCTGCCTGACTTCTCAATCACCCTACCTGTTACTTGTTCTGCTGTTATTTGTAAAATGTAATGTTCATTTAGGTGAAATATGTATCAGGGCATCACACAGCTGAATCTGAAGCAGGCTGTGCCTCCTGCACAGGCATTCATCTTCCCTACAGAAGCCTTTTAGGTGCATGGAGCTTTATCTTCCCTCTGTGGTGAAACGTCACACACACACACAAACCACAAACAAACAAACAAACACAAAACCCAAACCAGCCCACACCAAAACAAACACTGCAGAGTTTTATTGTTTTTCTGGCTGATCTTTTTAGCAAATGTGTTTTCAACCTTTGTGTCAGAGTGCAGGTTATGTGAAAACAGTATGTGAAGAAATGCAGTTTTGAGAAATGAAGAATACTAAAAACCAGAGCCATAAAAAAGTCATTTTAAATAACAGTCTAACAACACCTAGGAGAGACTGCATCTTAACTTCATTTATTCTTCACTCCTAAGCTTTAAATACATTTGAGACACACAGTTCTGACAGAGAAATTCAGAGTACCTAGTGTGTACTCAAGAGCCACTGAAACAAGAATATCATTTTTATGTCAAAGCATCATCAAAAAAGTCACACTGATGAGTGAGTCATCCTCTTGCATGCCATCTTTAGCTATCAAGGCTACCATTGGTTTATATAAATAAAGACATAATACTAAGAAATTCATTTAAATTAGTGTCTCTGAGCAAAATGTGGATAGGTACATGTCAGATGCACATGGCACAGGGATGGAACAGAGACCAGAAAAGCCCAGATAAAGTTGTTTCTGCCTTAGCTATTTTCACAAGTTAATGTGAACTACATCAGCATCTTTACTGTCTGTTAGCCAGGCTATCAGATTTGTATAACACATCACTGATTCCAAGAAAAAGACCTGGCAGAAGGAATGCTTAGCTTTGGAAGTGTTTGTCCAGCATGGTAAGGAGCAGATCATGTTGATGGAAGGGGAAGTGGAGGGAATGGGCATAGAAAACCACAGGTACCATTAAACACTGAGACCACACCTATCTCAGTAAATCCATGGGGTGAAAACGGTTGAAGTTTCAGAAGGGAATGGAAAACATTATCATGCATGCTTCCCCTGCTCTTGATAATGGCTGCTGCCCAAGACAGCACATCTCTCATTTGATCCAGTACTGCTTGGTAATAAAAAGTGCTGTAACAGGAAAATGGACTGGAGAGATGCTACAAAGAGCACCACACCACTGCCTACCAAAGGTACAATCCAGGTGGAAAACAACATGTGATTCCAATTCACTTTCACATCAAATGAAACTTGGTGGCAATATGACAAACCTCAACTGGCCTCAGTCTGCCACCACCTGAAGTGACAGGTAAGACAGTGCTCTGTGGGCTAAAGGGATTGTTGAAAGGAATTGTGAATATGGTCAGACCAATAATAAAGTAGTTCTAATTTTGTCTACATCCTTTGGTGTCCTCCTGCCCACCCACCTGCCTGTTCCATCTGCATCCTGTGATTGCTTGTGGCAGTGCAGATCAGGGCAGGAACCCTGGCTGATGTCTGCACAGGGCTCCACACAGCAGGCAGCTTTCGGTGCAAGCCTCTGGCCCCCACCAAAGCAGAAATGGTGGAGGTAGGGCAGGGGAGCAGCTGAGGGCATTGGCACGTCAGGAATGTTGATTCTCTGAGAACAGCACCAGACCTACAGGGAGCAGCAGGAGGACCAACATTGCAGGAGGCATCTCACCTCTGACACATGGCTACATGGCTCACCTTTGAGTCCTTGCTTAAAACTCACTTGCTCCTAAAGGCAATTTGTTCATGCTCTACAGCTTCACTTATTAACAAATATCAGCTGCATGAAAAAGTCCAAGTTGAGCTTTTATTTTTAACTGAATGCTCATCATCTCCAGCAACATCCCCATTCTCCTCCTGTTTGCTTCTCTCTTCCCTACCTCTTGTTGATCCACTTTGGCTTCAGCCCAACTGAATACAGTAGATCCATCACAAGGGCTCTCCTTTTTCTGTCTGTAAAGGAAACTGAAGACCTGAGCCACTGTTAATTCATTTTAATTCATGTCAATGTGCAGAAGGCAGGGAAACTGGCACAGTAACAGGGCATCACTGTAACACACGGGGAGCTTTGCTGCCACTGGCTTCAAATGAGGAATGTTTTCCTTTTGGTAGCCTTGTGTTCACAGCACTTCTAACTCCAATATTCTACAGTTTGCTTTGCTGCTCACAGAAGAGCCCAGGTTTAGCGTTCCCTCAGATCTCGCTCTGGTTTAGCATTTTTATATCCCGAGAAATGGGTACAAATATTAGCTAGGGAACAACATTGTTTTGTCTCTGATCAGAATGTTGAAAGACAATTTACAGTAGAAACACTGTAGTGGTCTCCCTTAAAGCACATCACAGCAAAGCCGTGTTTTCAGGGGCTAAGGAGAAAGAAAATCTTCTTGCTGCATGTCTTGGTTTCTGGCATAATATACTAAAGACCCAAAGTAACACTGTTCAAAATTCAGCTACTTTGACAACTCTGTTGATGCCACATCTGTACCTGCTTTGGTGACTTTCTTAGTTAAGAGATGTTGCCCATTTGCCTAATTTCTTATATACCAGGGCAAAAATTAAGAACTACTTCAACCTCATCATCTTTGCAAAGCTACATGCATTCACACTGACAAAATTTGACTCACAACTCAGTACTGTTCTCTCATGTAGCTCTCAGATTTCTGAATATTCTTATATTTTCAAATTTTCATGAAGTTTCTGGGCCTTATTATTCTTTACATCTCATCTGTGCTGTATCACTTGGATATTATCAAGCAGAATTAGATTCCAACAGCTTTACATTAATGTAACATCACAAAATGTTCCTGGAATTGGTGTTACTGACCCTATTTTCCAGGTAAAAATAAATGGGGTTTGCATAGCAGAGGGGAATTAGGCTCTCAATCTCAGTGCAAAAGAAAAAAAAAAGATATTCCCTTTGTCTTTCTAACTCTGAGATGTGTGTACCAGCAATCTCTTGCAGCAGGCCCCTCAGAAAACCATTCTCCAATCCTACAGCACACAAGGTCTGAAAAATAACATGGCTAAAGAAAACTTGTCTGATTTGCCTCCCAAACACAATGTGGTCTTGTTTTTCTTCACTCCCACTCTAGTTCCACACAAAACTATTTCTTTCCAGCAGCATAAAAGTGAGTACATCTTTTTCTGTCATACATGGAATTTTTAGCATACTTTTAAATAATGAAGTGAGCAGAAAGGGGAATGTTACATGGCCTGTTCATTATTGCCAGTTTTTAACTTGCCCCTCCTGTTCTGCATATCCTCCATACACCTGCCTGAAGTAAGTGCAAGAACCCACAGGAGGAATCTCAAGTCGAGCCGCTGCTACACAGTCATTTTCTAACACTTAAAAGAAAAAAGTATTTTAAAAGTCAAAGGAGATGTTGTCTGCCCTTGGAAAGCAAGAAGCACCCATGTGGTCGAACTAAGCAGTACTGGTTTATGAGAAGCTGGCTAGTACAATGAGAAGACTTGTTTGCCACGTGAAGGAAATGAGACACAAAGCTTTCAAAGCAGACTTATTAAAGGCCCAGAATGCCTCACACAATCAGAGGGAAAAGGACAGCAAGAGGCTTAAAACCAGCAAAAGGTGAGTGGATTAGAGGTAGCACTGACATCTTGAAGGTTATCGGCATTTCCAAAGGAAAATCCCACATTTCACTCCATTTAGTGCCACCCATGACCAAAAGCAGTACGAGATAAAGCAGACTCTGCACCAAGCTGGCATCCTCCGTCCTTCCCCTTCCCTTTCACAGAGCAGAGCCCAGGGAGCCAAGGCAGTAATGGGACTGACTGCTGGGGCAGAGCAGCCCCGGGCCAGGAGGGCTCTGCTCCTGGGGAAGGACGTGAGCAGTGCCAGGCCGGGCACAGCTGGGCACTGCTGGGGCACAGCAGCCCCGGGCCAGGAGGGCTCTGCTCCTTGGCAGGGATGTGAGCAGTGCCAGGCCGGGCACAGCCGGGCACTGCTGGGGCAGAGCAGCCCCGGGCCAGGAGGGCTCTGCTCCTGGGGAAGGACGTGAGCAGTGCCAGGCCGGGCACAGCTGGGCACTGCTGGGGCACAGCAGCCCCGGGCCAGGAGGGCTCTGCTCCTTGGCAGGGATGTGAGCAGTGCCAGGCCGGGCACAGCCGGGCACTGCTGGGGCAGAGCAGCCCCGGGCCAGGAGGGCTCTGCTCCTGGGGAAGGACGTGAGCAGTGCCAGGCCGGGCACAGCTGGGCACTGCTGGGGCACAGCAGCCCCGGGCCAGGAGGGCTCTGCTCCTTGGCAGGGATGTGAGCAGTGCCAGGCCGGGCACAGCCGGGCACTGCTGGGGCAGAGCAGCCCCGGGCCAGGAGGGCTCTGCTCCTGGGGAAGGACGTGAGCAGTGCCAGGCCGGGCACAGCTGGGCACTGCTGGGGCACAGCAGCCCCGGGCCAGGAGGGCTCTGCTCCTTGGCAGGGATGTGAGCAGTGCCAGGCCGGGCACAGCCGGGCACTGCTGGGGCAGAGCAGCCCCGGGCCAGGAGGGCTCTGCTCCTGGGGAAGGACGTGAGCAGTGCCAGGCCGGGCACAGCTGGGCACTGCTGGGGCACAGCAGCCCCGGGCCAGGAGGGCTCTGCTCCTTGGCAGGGATGTGAGCAGTGCCAGGCCGGGCACAGCCGGGCACTGCTGGGGCACAGCAGCCCCGGGCCAGGAGGGCTCTGCTCCTGGGGAAGGATGTGAGCAGTGCCAGCCCGGGCACAGCTGGGCACTGCTGGGGCAGAGCAGCCCCGGGCCAGGAGGGCTCTGCTCCTTGGCAGGGATGTGAGCAGTGCCAGCCCGGGCACAGCTGGGCACTGCCACCTCTGTCCCCAGGGCCCTGCAGAAGCTGAGCTGCCAGGGCAGCCAGGGTGGGTGCTGCCCTGGGGAGGCTGACCTGGAACAGACACTGGGCACAGCCAGAGAATAAAGCAGGTACTTATTGAAAGGCCTCTGGGGTACACCTTGGGCAGCACAAGAGCCTGGCCAGAGGTACACCCCAGATGGACTTAAAATGGTCACAAAATGGACCCAAAATGGTCACAAAATGCACGAGCAGTCACGAAGTCTCACACTTTTATAAGTTTTAGTCCATTTGCATATTGGGGTTTAATTGCCCAATTACAGCTTCAGGTTATGCAGTCCCACACTCCTTGTTTTCTCTTTTCAGCCCAGCCTTGTTTGTGCTTTTGGGCTGAAAACTTGTACCAGTTGTCGTTGGTGTGCAGCAGGAAAAGGATTTGTTTTGTGTCCCTGCTCTGTGCAGAGCTGACTGACACTGAATGTGAGGCAGCACAGAGTCTGAAAAACATCAAAGCTAAAACTTAAGGCATCCTGGAGCCATGGGAGCCCTGTGTCCCTGCTGGAGGGCCCTGCAGCACCCAGGGACACCCAGGATGAGCAGGGAGCCCTGTGTCCCTGCTGGAGGGCCCTGCAGCACCCAGGGACACCCAGGATGAGCAGGGAGCCCTGTGTCCCTGCTGGAGGGCCCTGCAGCACCCAGGGACACCCAGGATGAGCAGGGAGCCCTGTGTCCCTGCTGGAGGGCCCTGCAGCACCCAGGGACACCCAGGATGAGCAGGGAGCCCTGTGTCCCTGCTGGAGGGCCCTGCAGCACCCAGGGACACCCAGGATGAGCAGGGAGCCCTGTGTCCCTGCTGGAGGGCCCTGCAGCACCCAGGGACACCCAGGATGAGCAGGGAGCCCTGTGTCCCTGCTGGAGGGCCCTGCAGCACCCAGGGACACCCAGGATGTGCAGGGAGCTGAGGCCAGCAGCACTGACCTCGCCCAGGCTCGGAGCCTCTGTGCCAGCCCTGCTCGTGCTGTCCCCACCTGGCAGGGGGCTTGGCACCACTGGGACACAGTGACAGATCTCAGACTGGCCTGGCAAACCCTGTGGCTGCTCTGTCACCAGTCCCAGTGGCCAAAGGTCACACCCAAACACATACAGAGAGAAAAAAACCCTCTGGGCATTCACACAGCACTAGGCAGCACAAAGTGATGCTTTTACAAACAACTCCTGTTGGCAAAAGTGATGCTTCACTTTTACAAAGAGGAATTGTGCCCGTGCCACGGAGCTGTGAATCTACAAACACAATCCACTCGCCCTGTGTGTGGATACACTGGGAAAAGAGTGAGTTCTACAAAATCCTTATGACAACAGAGAAGTCAAGAATGAATTTGGAGCATAATGCAGCCACAAAAAAATTCCAAGATCACAGTAACTGTGAGCTGCTCTCAAGCTCCTCAGCTTGAAATTAAAAACTGATAATAAGAAATTAGTATGAAACTCAGAAAGGAAAATTCTCATGGCATAGAGTAATTTTAACACTCATTTGTTGCCTACAACAAATTCTTGAGCAGTATTATTCGACGTATTTTGCAATTTGAAAACATTGGAAGATGGCAACTTTCCTAAGCTCCCATTTCACCAGCACATCTCCTGTAGTTCAGATATCTGTGCTGCAGCTCCTCCAAAGCACAGCAATGCACATGACCAAAGGACATGGACCTGACCATGCCTCAGCTGCCCATGCTCCTGTCTCCAGCTGACAGGAGAATTCTCCTGATTCCTCCTGCTGAGGAATGAAACACCAGACCTTAGAACCAGAACTCCAAAGCTGATTTCCAACTCAGGGCTACCTCTGCAGGGTTTTTTCATCCCCACAGCGAGTGTTCTGTTCTGTCTGCATGGGGGCATTCAGTGCCTTTACTGACATGAAGCAATTAGGACAAATTTACACAACCAACAGGAGGTAATCTGCTTTCGTTTCTTGAAGGGGAAGGACACAGATAACAGGTGAGGAAAGGAGTGAATACTGACCTTGTCAAAACTTTTTTTTTCCCCCAAAGCAATGAAAAAAACCATTCTTTTAGAAAAATACAGGGTTGAGCCAACAAATATAGCATCTGCATAATAAGTCCCAGCAGGCTACACACTACATAGTAAATTACTATTGGGAAATACTCCATAGAGATGATAATTGTTCTGGATACTTTCTACAGAACAACTCAAGAGTAGAGATGCATAAAAGGTGTCATTATTCATAGAAATTATGTATACATCTCCACAGATGAAAAGAAACACAAGGAAATGCATGACAAAAATGTGCATATTATTGAAAGAAACGTGTTTGTATGAATATACTCTAATATCTGTATTTTACAACAATCATGCAATATATGTATTAAAGTCATGTAAATATTTAGAGATACACAATACACAGGTGTGTTACACATTAAATATAAACTGTATAAATATATATATTTCTATGTATAAGGTATATGTTACATGTATAAATATAAATGTGACAGGATGAAAACTGATGTGAAATTGCAGTGCAACAAGCAGCTGTTTCCTAGGCAAAAGCCCAGCAGGTAAAAGGTACCAAGCCCCAAGAAGTCTTAAAAAAAGAACCAGTGCATTTTTTCACACCATCACATTAGATTGGCAGTGTGAAAACCTGCAAATAGAGAAAAGGTTGAATATGGAAATCAATAATCCTTGTCAAAACAGTAAGGAGAGACAGGCAGGTGTATGAGCAGAGCTGCAGCTCCAGGTGTTAGCTCAGACATTCTGCTGTCAGTGTCCAGTGCCACTGGAAACCAGGACTGACGTGTTTTCCCCAGCCCTGCCCAAGACTGGCTGTGTTTTACCCAGCCTGCTGCAAACCTTGGGGAAACCTGCTTACAGCACCTCTTCCAGCAACTCAAAACCTGACAGTCAGCTTTTCAGCAAGTCCAAAGGATTACAGAGTAATTCATCAGAATATCTAATAAATAAATTTTAAAAAATAAATAAATAAACCACACATGCCTTCTTTAGGCCTCCAATGTGAATTTACAAATATTTTTCCTAATATTTATCACAAAACATCATCAAAGTTCAAGCTCAAAGTACAGGTTCAGTCACCACATGAGAAAACTGTTCAGGAGCCCAGCTGGAGTTTTCCATTCCATTTTCTCCCTGGGCAGTAACTCGACAAGGGGTGCTGCCTGGCATGGCCAGTTTAATCCTCATGAGAATCTCATTCAACTCCAAAGACTTCTTAACCACTTCTGAGAAAATCTTTTATGCATGCAAATCTCAAGGATCAGTTTGAACACAGCTCCAAATTTACACTCATCATATCTGGGAAGACTCTCATCCCTGAAACTGTGGAAGGGAAAAAAGTCCCTGTCACCCTTCCCACCACCCCCTCAAAAATCCCACAAACGCAACCTGACATTTGCAGTTAATCCCCTCCCTCCTCAGAAGCTGAAGAACCACCAGTCATAATCCAACAGGGAGATTACTGCTAGTCTTCAAGAGCAGACTGTGGAAGCTTTTGGGAGCTCTCGAATCTTTAGTTGGGAGTCAAATATTATTTGAGTGAAAAAATAAGCTGATTTTCATCTTACTAATTACTTACCAGAAATTTTGTCCAAAACCTAATGCCACTGGATGTGTGCTGAAAATTTTATAGAAGCTGAATAGGTCAATATTTTTAAATGTGTTTGTTTGTACTGAAATTTTTGTGTTCCGGAACGGAAAAAAGTTAAATAGCAAAGTCTGGCAAGAAAAGTATGACCTGTTTTACACAAAGTTCCTTTTTGGCTCTAACTTCAAAGTCCACCATGCAGTATTTCCAAATAAATACAGTAAGAAGAATCCAACATCCTAACTACTACTCCTTTACAGATATTGAAAACTAAAAAAAAATGGCCTTATAATTTAAATTTTTTTTAAAAAAATTACACATGTCAAAGTCTATAAAATGCAAAAGAGCACAGACTGTCAGGATTGTCTTTGTAAAACTATTTCTTTTCTTTTTGCCTCTTATTAGATATCTTTATCTAGCACAAAAACTCCAATAATTTGTATAATATGTGCTACTGGCTTTCACTCCCATTGAGACTTTAGTGTCATCAACCAACTCCTCTTTTCTAGTATCCAGTGCAGGTCTGGGAGCACTTCTCTTTGATCATAGTTTTGTTCTGAGACACGGTGTAACTACAGCTTCCAATGAACTTGGTTGTGCCCTCGCTCAGTAAATAAAGTTATGGGAGCCCACATGGCATTTCCAGCTCTTTACCTGTGCCACTGCTCAGGTGCTCCTCACCATTTTCCAACCCACACAAGGTGAAAGGAGGCAGCAGTGGGGAGCCAAAGGGAGCGGAGCATGGGAGCCTGCCCTCACTGCTGAGTCTGTCAAGGACCCTGTGACAGGTGAGGCCCCTCTGTCCCCCCTGGCAGCCACCCTGTGCTCACAGGAATTGCCTGCAGACAAAAGCACATTGGAGGGGACTGTGCTCTCCCAGGCCAGCTTGGCCCTGTCCCCATGGAGCTTCTGGAAACAGCAACAACCCAGTTAATCCAACATTCAACCACCTTCCCTTGGCTTCCTCCTCGCACCCCAAACTGTTCTGCTTTGAAAGGTCTGCACTGGCCACAGCTGAGCCTTTTCTGCTTCTCCTCCAGGTGACGCTGCCACAGGGAAAGGACTGGGCAGCCCCAAGCTGAGAGCAGACTGAACAATTCCAGCCCTGGTGTGTTAGGCAGCATTTCAGACTGCAGCAAAAGCCAGGAGCTGTCAGTGCTCACTGTTCTGCATCGAGCTGCAAGGCTTAGCCAGGAATTGGGTTAGAGTTACATAAACCCTAATTCAGAAAGGATTTCAGCTCATCATTTGCTCCAGCTAACACAATTACAGAAGCAGCTTTGTCAATACACTGAGAAGATTTATTCTTTGCAAATGTTCCCGTTGCATTTACAGTCAGAGGGGAATTAGGACACAGACAAACGATGCCCACTGTGGAGGCAAAGTTTCCAGAGGAGACAAGCAATGGGGAGGAGTTTGGGTTTGTGCTGGCACACCATGGATGGTGAACGCTCCCAAACTCCCAATGGGGAAGAGAAAAAACAGCTGCTGCTTCCCCGAGAGATGTCAGCAACTGCCCTGTTTACTGAAATGAAGGGGTCATGAAATATAACTTAGTCAAGTTTTCAGTTAAAGCTGCTATAAAATTCTGCAGTACCTGGCCATTCACCTTAACCCACAGAAGTGTTTCAAGCAACTGATTGATTAAAAAAGCATGAAGAGCAAAGAACCCCTGTGATATCCTCAGCTTGCATTGGTTTGCATGTCTCAGGAGCATGCAACGAAGCAAAAAGCATCAGAGGAAAAGCTCTGGATGCTGACATCAGGATCTGCTGGCCAGCTCACCTTCTTTGACACCCACATATCTACTGCCCCACAGAAGAGCTGTCTCATCCCCACTGAGTGGGAGAAGGATTGATCTCAACTTCAGCACATGTTACTGGACTTGGTATGACAAAACATCTCAAGTTCTCCATCTCCCACTTGTTCAAGGTGCTGTTTATTCCAGAAGCTGGATTCTGCCAGTCCTGAGTTGCACAGACAAGAAAACAGGCAAAAGCTTTGGATAAACCTTTCAGAATTAGGTGAGACATAGTATCAAGCCATAGAACTTTGTTACTGAATATATGTGAATATTCAAATCCATAATTCTCCTCTCTCTCACACAGGTTATTTAAAAGCTATTTTGAGCAGGAGAGGAGTACTTGTACTGTTTTATGGAAACATACAATTGACTCATACACACAGGCTTTGCTCGACAGAAGAGACCCCTGGAGCACAAGTTTGTAAGTTTTGTTAAAAGTAAAAAAAAAACATACTTGAAAATGTCATTTATATCAATTCAAACTATAGGGGCTGAGCCAGGATTCAAATACCTCCAACCTTTGGCACATCTGAAACACACAGCATTGCTATTTCTATAAACTTGCAGGTGCTGCTGGTGCTCTCCACATTTTCCCAGACCTGTGGAAGACACAGGTATTATTAACTAACACGGAGTGCTGGTCAGGACAGGAGCTGCTCCCAGCAGTTTGCCTTGGAGCTTCACATCTGTTACATGCCCAGAACTGCCAGGCATGAAAAACAACCTGGCAAGCCTCTCCTTTGGGGGTGGGATGTGCTGCAGGTCCACTCACTCTCACAAAAGGCATTAACACATTCACAATGGGGCTCTCGAGGATTCTTTCTCAAAATGTAAAAGACACTTTTTTTAATTGTAGGTGAATTAATATTCACACAGTAGACTTTGTAATGATAAATAAACTCTCTCACTCTCCAGTACTGGTCAGAACACAGCTCCTGATGACCACAAAGAGATCTGCCTGTAGCATGCAGCAAAATCCTGTTTAGTCACTACATCTTTGCTGCTCATTTCTGACCAGGTTTAAGAGACTTCTGGGCAGCCAGAAGACTTGAAGGGCCTGAGTGGCAGCATGAAAACACAGAACTGAGAGCAGAGGCAGCAGCTAACCAGAGTAATGGCACACCAGGGAGTCCCTTCAGGATATCACAGGAGATTTTAGCATTCTCTCATGAAACAAGCCAAAATTGTACAGGTGGGGATTTCAGGCAGAGAGATCAAAGACCTTAAAATCTATGGCAGACTTGAAGAGTCCGTGGTGGAACACACATGCAAAAGCTGAACACAGTCTTCCTGTTATCTCTTGAACCAATCTTTGGGGTTCTGTTTTTGGAATTTGAAATGTTGAAAATCTTTGTAATTCTTCAGAGGAAGGGGGAAGAAAACAGGAATTGTCTGGATACCTCTGAGAAAAACAGAATGACATGTAAGGCAGCTGTGGGAGTATTAGCAAATCCTGAGAGTAAAGATAAAACAAGAAAAAGTACACATTACTTTGAGCCTTAGAAGAGCCTGGATTTAACTGAGAGGAAAGAAGGCAGAGGGTTCCTAGTCACTGTAATGAAATGCTAAACTAACTGAACTGCAAAGCCATGAAAATTGGTTTCTGTTCACACCAAATCACACTAAACGTGCATTTCACCACGGGATGAAGTTCAGGTGCTCAGTCTACAGAGCAATGCCATTTTTTGACATCATGTCTGTACATTGCCTACTTCATTTTAACCCATTTTCAATGCCTTGAAAGGTAGCACAAAAGGAGAGTAACACCTGGAAAAACTAATGTGCTCAAAACATACGAGTAAAACATCAGCAGAGAGGAAGAAACCTTTGACTGCAGTTTAATTTCAGTAGTCCTCTATGACCTGTGGTTTCAGCCACAGAGACCTATTCCAGCTATAAGATGCAGCTTATTAGCAGCAAACTACTCCAGTGCTAAAATGGGTAACAAAAGAAATCTCTTAGTGGTAAGTAACCACAAAAAAAGAGTTGGTAAGAAAAAACACAGATCTTCAGATTAAAAGGATGAGAAAGTAAACTCTTCTTTCAGAAATAAGAAAAGATGTTTCTCAGATTGCCAGTATGTTAATGGAAGTTTTAGGATACCAGGGTCTCTGGTGGAAGAAGCCTTACAAGTGAGTGGGAGATGAACACTGACCCATGGATGATGGAGTTTGGGGCATGGCACACATTTAGTCAGCTACCAGAAGTCAGGTTTTCCCTCGATGCAGCCTTTGGGATCAAGCTATTTGAATTTCCTCTCAGAAATGTTAGCCTCAGTGCCCACTGTGTCACAGCTGTTTTCAAACAGGGACCAGCAGTGCCCAGGGATAACACCACTGCAGGATCAACACCTGCCAGCTAAACTGAGCTCTTCAAAGGGGCCTCTGGACACCAATCCCCCCAGAGCCAACAGCAGCTGAGCTAAGCTGCAGGTTCACAAATTGACCAAGAGCTACCCCTCTCAGCCTGAAGGCTCACTGTCAGCAAGGGTCAGGAAAGCAAATGTAGATGACCAAATTCCTGCAGTCTGCAAGTAGTTTTTTCACATGAAGTCAGTAAGAATCTCCACATCACGTCCCAAATGTAATGAATGCATGCATGGTGTCAGTCACAGCAGTCTGCAAACACCAGTCAGGATCCAGGCACCACCACAGTGTCACTGCTACCTCAGCAGCCTCCAGCACCACCACGGCTTCCCCAAGCCAAACACACACAAATGTCACGTGGTGTCACTTGGCTGATCCCCGTGGGGTGACATTACAGCAGTGAGGAGCATGGATTTCCTGTACCAACCTCAAAATACACCAGCCTGTGACTCTACAGAGAAGTGAAAAACTCAAATTAATAACATTTTAGTGGTACTCAGTGAATTGGTGCAAAACAGTCACATTCCCATGCAGTGAATCCAACTGTTCTGAATTTCCCCTCAGCATTTTTAATTAAATAAACAGTGACATCAAATTAAAAAAAAAAAAAAAAATAAATAAATAAAATAAAATAAAAAAAAAAAAAATCAATTTGAACTAAATGAGCAAGTCTTCCATACAATCATAGCATGGAAGGGACAGGATTAGGGCAGCCCTCCCTACCCTCTAATCCTCTTCTCTAATCAGTTCCTTCACCACAGGTAAAATGAGGCCCCATCTCTTCAGTCATCTCTTTTCTGAGAGACCACTCACTAGCCACTTAAATATTTAGTCAAAGCTATTGAGTTTTACAATGGTAAAAGGGTTAGAGGGCAGCAGAGAAGTCAACTGCAAGGTCCTGGGGCAAAATTCAGGTATTCCAGAAATTACTACCAAAGTAAGATGAATGTACAAAGAAATAATTTCTTTAAACCAAATAAATGCCATTTTGTGTATATTTTGAAACAAATCAGGCTTTTAAATTACATATTGCCTCTTCTGTTTCTTCATTATTCCCTCATATCATTTAGATTGTAAAAAAAACATGAGATTGGAAAAACCCAACCTAATACTGGGTTGAAAAACCCAACCTAACACTGCCAAGTCCACAACTGAACCACATCTCTATGGATGCAAAGAGATGTAAATCCAGTCAGTGCAGTCATTCTGGGCCTGGGACACTCTACAGAGGTGCAAGACAGGAAACAAAGGATTTCTTAATATGGAAACAAGCAAGAGACAATGCAGAGCAGATACAGAATTTCTCAGGAAAGATGTCTAAAAAACCCAAATTCGTTTTCTTGGCTTCCTCTATGACACAGACATTTCAACACAGAAAAATGGATAATAATAATAATAATAATAATAATAACCACCAAAAAGAAAGACTGAGCAGCCCCCAGCCCAGCAGGTGGCAAAAGGAATTCCTTATAATGCACCAGGAATCCCAGCCCACATGCCTGGGAAACAAGGAGCTCCTCAGGGGCAGCAGTGTTTTGTCACTCTGCTTATGAAGCCAAGTCCAATTTTGTTGCTGACTTTATTAAATCTGGCAACATGAAGAAGCCTGACTGGAAAAGTGCAGAGCCTTCCTGGTTATTACTGCCCACCCACAAGGGCTGGAAACGACCTGGACCTCCAGGACTGTAATAACCAGGACTAAGCAGGGCTGCCCTGGGAGGGGATGTGGAACTTCCTCAGGTAACCACAGCAGAAGCTGAGTATTTAAGGCTCACCCCATTATCCTGAGGCACTCTAGCACAGGCACAGGGGTGCACACCCACCCCTTGATGAAAATAAATGCCAAAGCAAGGTTCTTCTTTGGGGAGGTAGTAGCTCATTCAGCTGTATAACACACCCGTGGTACATGATGGTTAACTTTCTTTTGCTTTCTTATCTTCTGCTCTGCAAGTTTGCTGATTCTGGTACACCAGGGCTCAAAAGAAATGCTGGATAATCTGGGCAAAATACATGGCTGTTCTAGAAACCTGAGGTAATTTCATTAATAACAGCTTCCATTTATTTATAAAAGTATATATGCAGAACAAAGTTCTAAATAGAAAAACAACTATTACTGTGCTATTACTGGCTACTTTTTATGGCTCAGTTACAGCAGTCAAAAATCTCCACTGCAAGGGTGTAACAACACCACCAACAAAAACCCTACACAGCAAAAACATTCTGTGATTCCAATAGGTTGCTATGGAAATATTTTTCCTTTTTAAGTCGAAGCAGCTTCACACAGCCAAGCAGAAGATTGGTTGCTCACACATTGTTTGAGAAGCTTCCTCCATTTACAGGATGGTAATAGGCTAAAACCCTCACTAAAAAACATCCTCCCCAAAGCCTCTTGTAAGTTAGTATAAACAAACACAAGTCTAAACTGACAACTGGGAAGATAAAGCAGGTGAAGACATAAGTGACATCCCAGAAAAAATGGAATTTCATCAGTCAGAGAAGTTCTGCAGTTTGGTAGGAATCTATGAAGGTCGCAAAAAAAGAATTTCTCAGCTCAGTGCAAAATGTGCATTTCAAGGTCAGGTTCTCAACAAAAAAAAAATGGAAAATCAGATAACTCACCTTGGTATGAATCATTTCTTTGACTGAGAGTACTTCAGCAATGCTCAGGTACATGCAGAAGATTTAGAAAGCAATAGCAAAACAAGCCCACTTCAGCAGGATTATGGTTTCACAACACAGGACAGCTCAAAGGTGGAGGGATGTGACAGCAATGAAATGTATCAGCCCCAGAGTGCAGACTCAGACTCAGTCTGCAGCACTTTTACAGACACCCTGAGGCATACATCTGCCCCCAGCCAGCTCTGCTCCCCAGCAGAAAACCTGCAGTGAGCAGCACCTTCCCATTCCAGGGGGAAGGCTGTGAGGATGAACACCCTGCAACCACCTGAGGCATCCACACATCCCAGCGGTGGGAGCAAACACATCCCCGACGCTGGCAGTGCTGTGCTTGTGCACACAGCCCCTTCCCTCCCCTTCCCGTCCCTTCCCTTCCCGTCCCGTCCTTTCCCTTCCCGTCCCGTCCTTTCCCTTCCCGTCCCGTCCTTTCCCTTCCCGTCCCGTCCTTTCCCTTCCCGTCCCGTCCTTTCCCTTCCCGTCCCGTCCTTTCCCTTCCCGTCCCGTCCTTTCCCTTCCCGTCCCGTCCTTTCCCTTCCCGTCCCGTCCTTTCCCTTCCCGTCCCGTCCTTTCCCTTCCCGTCCCGTCCTTTCCCTTCCCGTCCCGTCCCTTCCCTTCCCTCCCCAAACCTCCCCACACCTCTGAGAGCCCAGCAACACCGTGCCTCAAACAACAGGGCACAATACCACACCGTCCAAGTTCCCAGCATCACCTGAATTCATCTGGGCAGTTCCACTGCAGAGGAATACAACCCCAACTCCCAGACAATGACTCCAGAGAGAACCACGCTCATCTCCAGCCCTTGCTGCCCCCACAGAGCCCGGGTTTCTCAGCCCTGGAGACCTCTTCTGTTCTCCCTCCCTGCTGAAGGCACAGTGACCCCCACAGCAGCCAGGGACCATCACTGCTTCAGCTGCTGCCTCCCAATCTGCCCTCCCAGAACATAGCCCTGTCTCCTTCCAGCTCACCTGAACAGGAGAGAGCAAGCACAGCTGCACTTGCTGCTGACAGGTGCCAAGAAAGCCTGGCACCCAGAGGTGACACCAGTCTGCCTGTACTGTCCCTTCAGCCAGTCCACAAGCCCATGGCAGTGCATATTTAATACCTGTTAAAGGCTTTCTAGGAGTTACCCAACAGGAACAAGGTCAAAATCCTTTGCAAGGATCCTGTCTTACCTACCAGTGAAAGATATTCTTTGATGACCCCTTCCCACTCCAAATTTACTTTCATTGGCTGCATGGAATGATTATATAATGGAAAAAATACCAGTATTTAAATGGGAAACAAAAAACCAACCCAGAAAAGCACCCCACTCATATACTTACTGACATTTTCAAAGCCACTCAGATATCTGATGATACAGCTACTATGAAGCCTGCTACATTTAACACCTTTTTAACCTACCTTTTCTCATTAGAAATTGAAAACCTGCACTAAGAAAACAACTTCATCAAATTTCAACACAGATTAAGAAAAGGAAGTATTACTTTTGGAAAAGTCAAATATTGACTTCCTTTTTCAAATCCCTGCAGACGAGTGCGAGATCTAAATTTGCATGTGAAAAGATTCCCTGACAACTGGCACGTTTCAAACCAAAACACGAGAACAACACCTGTGTGATGTCCTAGTGACACAGAGCAGCAAGCCCTGAGACCAAAGCACTGTCGCAAATGAAAATGCAAAGAGGTGCAGGAGGGAGAGCAGGCAGGGCTGCTCCTCCTGCAGGAGGGAGCCCTGGCACCCTGCCCTGCCCCAGCTCCTGCCCCCTGAGCTGCTCACTCAGGCCAGTGCTTGCCAAGGGTTCCATGTGACTGTCAGAGGGATGCCCAGCAGTGTGAATGTCACTGCTGCAACCAAACGTCCCCAGAAACCAGAACCCAAAACTCAACTTGCCTCAAAGAACTCCACAACTAAACCGCAGCAACCTGAAGCATCTGCTTCACACAGGAACAACTGCAAGAGGTGTTACACATCTGATTTATAAACAGCATTGTTCCACACCTTTTTTTTCCCTAATTATCACTTTCCTGCAAGGTACTTCAAAGTTTTCTTGCTAATAACTAGCAATCCCAGAAGTCAGTGGCAGAATTGGCATGTCTAAGATCTGATCCAGCACTTGTTGAAGAACACAGAAGAATTTTTTTCATTCTTGAATACTGAAATTCAGTGTAAGTTAGAAACTTTTGAAAGGTAATTTAAGCAGAGTACAGAGATCATGCAGCAGGAAAACCCGTGCATGAGACTGTTGAGCAGTTTCAAAGAGCAGTTCTCTCTGTAAAGCCCCAATGTAGCCATGTGTAAGGAGCAGAAGTCTTGGTGATTTAACAGGCATTATGCTCTCCAAAGGCTCCATCTCTACCAGAGCTGGCTGCAGAAACCAAGAGCCTTAAATAAATTCCAATTACACAAAATGAACCACTAGGTCTTCTCAACTTTATCATTTCCCTCAAGATGTTGCCTAATATCTCAGTAAATTCAGACAGGCCTGAAAAAAAAAGGTACAGTACACATTTTTGACAAATAACACTGAATTAACATATCCTTTAGCCATCTGTATCTTGAAATTGATTGCTGGTTGAATACAAAGCAAATAGATCTTCCTAGCACTGGCAAACTCCAATACACACTCTCTTGTAGCAAACCCAGACCAGACAAAGGGATCACATTTAACTGGAGATGTCACTGCTTTAAAATTTTGCTCCAGGCCTCTGTGCTAATTCCTACAGAAGATTTTTTTAATAACTTTCCGTATCTCTCACAGGCAAACCCTGCCGTTTGCTTTATGACCAATAAAAAGAAACCAAATCCCAATCTCAGAGCCTTGCAAGTTAAATTCCTTTGAGATACTGAGCAGCTTTCTCATCTAAGCTGTCTCTTTCTACCTTTCATATAACAGGGTTGGTACTAATAACTCTACATGGTTCACAGAGTAATTGTTTATTCTGTAAATACTGTTTATGCTCACAAATATCATTTGTTTTCACCCCAGACTGACTGTTAAACTGAAATAGTATCTTTCACTGAATAAAAAATTCTAATAAATTCAAATGAAGAACAACTAAAATGTTTGACACTACAGCTGTCAGCAGCTCCTGGCTGCAGTACAAAAGTTTGTCTAGTCCTAATCCTTTAACTGTCCTTATTTTAAAAAGATTATTCTGGCCAAATTATTGGAAATTTTAAAACAAAACAATGTTCCACATAAAAATTCTAGAGAGCAGATGCAGTAAGAGTGATGTGTTATGCTTCTGTTCACTGTAGCTTTTTTACAGATTGCCACTGCAGATCAGGAGGATGCTCCACTTTCCAGCCTCTTTTGCTGAGATTCAGAGTTTACTTTGATATAGGAAGATTTGAAGCTGGACTGCAGCTGAGAAAGATCTCCCACTGAGAGGTGGATTAGTGCTGGAGGTGTGCACCATGACTACCAGAGCAGCAAGCTTCACTCCCTCTGCTCCAGAGCTGCACCAGGGACAGACTCTCCCATCCCAGGCCCATGTCCCCAGCAGGCTGGGCTGCTTCCAGAAAGGTCCCACCTGATGCCACCACAATGGAAAACACATCTGTACTCCTGGACGGTGACATGGCTGGAATAACAAGTTTACTCCCAGGAAAGTTTAGAACGATTAGGACTAATGGCAGGCAATATAGACAACTTCATATTTTAATTTCCACCTCCAATTTAGTCCGTGGTTTCCCAGTTGAAACAAAATGATTTGCTAAGCATTTAAATCTAACAGAGTTTCACTCTCTTGCCGTTAGAGCAGGGTTATGTGAAAACACAAACTTTACGTGGTGGTGACCAGATGTAAGAGGATGTGTAAGGAGACTGAGAGGAAGTGGCACGTTCAGTGAGATATTCAGAAGTAGATATTTAAATTTAGGGAACTCCAAAGCAAAGATGTGCTGTACAATTCTCCCCCTGTTACTACTCAGAGATGCCAGACAGGACAGTGTAATGTTGGCCTTCATTTACATGTGACTTGACCTGAACTTACGCTCTCAAACTCAATGTACTCATACCACAGGAAGGGATCCTCAACTCAAACTTTATACTCCCATGAATTTCTTTCTTCTGATTTACAATTCAAATCACTTCACCTACATTTAATCTCCAATTATTTCTTTTAATTGTTCACTGCTTAATGAATTCACGATCATTCTGTTTTGAATGTTCATAAATAAAATATTCACATGGCCCATACAACAGGAAGCATTTCTTAGGTTTAGTGCTGCACAATGTCCCAGTTACACAAAAAGGTACTCATATTTATATGCAATTTCCTGTCACTTCATGAAAAGAGACTGCTACAAATTAAAAGATCAGTCTTTGGGGATGACAGCAAAACTTTAATTGCAAGACCAGGCTCTAAGAAGAACATGCACAAAGACAGGAAATGCAGGGTTCAAAGAAAACTGTCTTTGCTGAGTCCTGGCTGTTATTAAAGTAAGAGCCTGGAGCCTTGAATATAATCCAGATATTGCAGCATGTAGAGATTCAACTGGTTTGCACTCTAGCAATACCAAATATTGGCAGGCACTAACTGCGGACATTTGTTTTATTACAAACAAGATTAGGACTCAAGTTTTATTTTTGTGCAGTCTTAGCTGCCAGAAGAAGAGTGCCAATTCAGTTAGTAATAACAGTGGTGACATTTTGCAATCAAATTACCTTGAAAAAAAATACGTAGTCATACCTTTCTTCCCCTTGGCTTCATGAATAATCAATATCATAAAAATATTCACATCTCTCAGGCTTTGAATTATTTCCTTAGAGAAGCCACATCCTTCCCAAGCCCATTGTGCAAATGGGAAGGATTTGATTGTACAGTCTGCCAAAACTGGAGCATCAAAAGAAACCCCATTTTCTCAGCTGACACCTTCTTGCAGGTGCAAGCACCTGTTTAATTCAGTGAGGGGTCTGGAAAGGGCAGGGCTTTCAAGCTACCTCTGCTTGTACTTTGTCCATAGGGGCATTCATGATGTCTGAACATCAGTTGGAAACTCAGAATTTGTACTTGTTTTCCAGGTGTTGCTGGGATAAAAATGCCAAGGGCTTATCATCCATGACTATGTGCAGACACTGCCAGTTAGCCAGCAGGACTTACTGCAAGGGTGAAGAACAAAGCAGGAGAACAAGGGTAGAAGACATGGATCTACAGAAAATCCCATGAGACAAGGTCAGTACATCGGTCATTGTCTGTCTGAGGTGAGAAATTCAATAAAGTCAGAGCCCTGTAAATCTCCTGATGAATCTTGGTGACATCTTTCATTTCAATAACAACTTTTATGGCTGGCAGAAGGTAAAACACTTTGTGATAAGCAGCTGTTAGAAAGTCCCAGACAACTGCAGCTGCCAGCCTCCAAAAAACCAGAAATAGCTGTTGCCTTGAAATGTCTACCAAAATTTGGCAATTCAACACGATTTTCCTCTAAAATCCCCAACTGTGCAGATTAACCTTTTAACACAAACTGTTTCCTTCTATCAAAATATTCTCAGGAGTCCCCGTCACATTTTGGGACAGTTTTCTTCTGTCATGTAGGGCCACGTAGGTGAAGAGTAGCTGTTCCTCCTTAATGCCATATGCAAAGGGCATAAGATATTTCTGACAAAACCCTTTTCCTACCACTTTCATCCACCCAGAGCTCAGAAAGAGCCCGGGCTGCTCCAGCCCCACCAAACCAAGAAATTCAACCAGTGCTCCTTATCAGAAGTAGAATTTAAACAATATAGTTCACTCCTAACCATCACGACATCTCATGGGATTCAGAGTTTGGAACACCATGAACTGAACTAATTCTGTACTGAAGAAAAAAAAAGTGCCAAAGGCTGCAAACTCACAAAAATTTTAGACTGAACTTTTGATGGCAACCACTGGACAATCACCTGCTCTCTGGCCACATATAAAAAGCTCATAGAAGAGCCTTAAAATTAATTTGAATTAATTATGTGATGTCCATGAATTATATATTCTTATTAAATAATGAATAAATGCTATGACCAGAAAAAACTCCTTTTTGAGATAATCTATGTTGTCTCACACACAGCTTAAGCACCCTAATTAGCATCTTACATATAATGAGCTGCAACTGTTTAACTCTTTGTAGACAACCACGGTTAATTGGATGGAACCAACCAGCTTTAATTTGCCTGATGCCTCAAATTACGTGTCCATTTAACTCCAAGGTGCACAATATGAAAGAATCTGCTGCTCGCTTTTTTTTTTCTTTGCCTTGAACCTTCCCTTTTTATGTTGAGCCACTCTAGAAGTAAATACATAAACTGAATAGAATTAATTTGACACAGGAAAAAAACTTTAAAAAGTATCCTCAGGGAAATAAGAAGAAAAAGATGAAAGGTAAATATTTAATAAAAAGAGCACTGAGGTGAGACCTGCATGACCTTCAGACTCTCTCCTGTCATAAACACATCAACACCTGTAATGTGACATTGCCAGGGCAGGTAACAAGTTGTGACAAGCAGCACAACGTTGTGCTGTTCTAAAGCACAGGGCTGTTTATATTCATCTTGTCATTACCCAGTGCAGCTCGTTCTGCTGCTTGGTGTGCAGATGAAGAACACACAAATAAACCCATGGAACTGCATTAAACCCAGGCTTCCCCAACGACAGCCTAGCACTGCAGAGACCACAACTGCCCTTCCTGGACTGCACTGATTTCATGAGGCCTTCAGCCCAGCAGGGGGAAGCCCCAGGTGGCTGGGAAGGGGCTGGTGCAGCCCAGAGCAAGGCTGGGTGGGCAGGGCAGGGCAGGGATGGCCCTGGCAGCCTGACCAGCCTGGGGCTGCTCAGTGCAGGCCCAGGGCAGCCCAGGGCAGGGCAGGGATGGCCCTGGCAGCCTGACCAGCCTGGGGCTGCTCAGTGCAGGCCCAGGGCAGGGCAGGGCAAGGCTGGGTGGGCAGGGCAGGGCAGGGATGGCCCTGGCAGCCTGACCAGCCTGGGGCTGCTCAGTGCAGGCCCAGGGCAGCCCAGGGCAAGGCTGGGTGAGCAGGGCAAGGCAGCCCAGGGCAGGGCAGGGCAGGGCAGGGCAGGGATGGCCCGGGCAGCCTGACCAGCCTGGGGCTGCTCAGTGCAGGCCCAGGGCAGCCCAGCCTCTGGCACCAAATACGCTGAGCACAGCGTGTCCTCAGCTATGGAGACTCCCATTTATTTCTCACTGGATCTCAAGAGAGCTGGAGACTATTTAAAGAATTTTAAACTACGCTATCACAGCTGCTTCTAGTTCATCTTTGTTTTGTGGGGGTTTATCCTCCCTAAAAACCAATATGTACATGCAAACGCTGGCATATGGCACTGGCTTGAAGGACAGATGCCCTTCTGCATCTCCAGTGGGTAAGGGATGACACACAAAATATTAAAACGACCTTAAGAGAAGTTCAGGCTACCTGTGAAACAGTTCATACATCAATTTTTTTTTTTTTTTTGCAAATCTTAGACTTTAGATAAAGCCTTTCAAAATCAAAACATTCCGTCATCTTTACATTACAAATTCTTTCTAACTGGCAGCATTTGAAAGTATTCCTTTTGCTCCCATTTTTATTATTTTCTCTGCTTTCACTTTTTAATGAAATGAAAGAATACTTTAGTGTTTGTGAAAGCCACCAGATCAGTAGCCCCAGAGAACCAAGTCTAATTAAATTGTTTTCAGAGTGTGTGGCTTCCTTTTCCCATTATATAAACAGAGGCTGGCAAGCACCCAAGTAAAAGCCAACATCCACTTCCCACTGGAGCCAAGGGTCTCAGTCCCTTGTGCTTTCCATTTGCACTTTTCCCACACTACCCAAGAAGGTCATTTCCTCCCCAGGAGGAATCATCCCCTTGGTTTGGGAAGTGCCCTTCAGCTCCAAGCCACCAAGTGCAGCAGGTCCTGCAGCACCACAGGCAAACCCTTCCTGTTCCTGTAACTTCCACAATAAAGAACAAAACACAACAAATCCTTCATGCCCATGACTGCTTCTTTACAATACTGGGATTTGTTTTTTAAGATAAGCTGTAACCCAACTGCAGGCTTGTAACAGAGTGTGCTGAGCTGACCCTGGCACTACGGTAATACTTCAGGATGAAGAGGAATAAAGAAAAGAAGTCAGAACTTGTGCCTTAGACATGATGTGTTATCTCTGTGAGGCTGCACTGAAATCTGCACAAAACAAAAGAACCCAGTCTCATATTCCCAGTCCCCAGTGCAAGCAGCAGCCTAAAGGAAAAGCTAGAACTGAAGCACTGCTATAAATTGGTTTTTAGTACTCATAATGGCTTGTCGCTCCAAATTCCCAGATGGCAGCAGAAATAATTTCCTGAGTTTGTCTATCTAAATTAATATATCCAGTCTGCACAGCAATACCTTGTTTGCTCACTAGCCTCCTGCCTGATCTATGAAGTTACTGACTGAGATTCTGCAGCATTGCTACAACTGTGCACAACACATCCTAAGTCTACTGTTTCATTGAAATGAGCCTGAGCATCCCAAGTAAAAGGCTCAATACAAGGAAGATTTAACTACCAGGAAAATAGGGGATTCTCATAGATGCAACCAGAACAAAGAGCCAGCATGTCAGTGTGTTTCTGTATATATTCACTAATAGAACAGACAATGACATTCGTGCTAAAACACTGAGATAAACATCTTGGGACTGCATTTATTTTAACATTTAAATAATGGATCATATTTGTATCATAACAATAATGTATCATATACGGCTGATACAGCCAACCTAAAAGGGCTGCAGCACCTCAGAAGAGGAGCTAATGTCTGATGTGACACACAACAAGGTATTCATTTAGCAGAGAAGAAAAAACAGGGTTTTTTGCTTGCTCAAAGACACAGCTTAAAACTGGCCAACCTCACTCACGTAATTAACTCTATTGATTTCAGGAGATTTCGACTGATAAACCTTTAAAGTGGGGTTGATCTCATCTGACTGTAAGCACTTACAGGGTGGGTCCCTGCACACGGGGGAGTCAGCTCGAGCTCCCTGGACAGGGATCTGCATGTGGGTTGTTAAGCTTCAGTCCCTCCACGTTTGTGGAGAGAAGCAGGTGCTTCCACGGGGAAATGAAATGTTCTAGACTGGCTTGAGGTGAGCCTTGACACAAACTTTCCATCAGCTGAACCCCTTCCCACTCTCTGTAATGGTCACAACAGGGAAAGGAAGTGAAAACCAGAGTGCTGCTCAAGGTTTAAGGCAAAACAATGAAATACAACGCAGAGTCCTTTTTCATTATAAACAAGGGCATCTCTGAGCAGGAAGAAAGAGAAGCAGAGCTCACACCAGACCTATGAACAGCTGGATTGAAAGTATCCTCCTCTGTGCATGCTCCTGCTCTTTGTCATTCTGCAGAAGAAAGACTCTTGCTGCTCCAGAAGAGTTCCTGTTAAGCACTAATTTAAAATGAGCAATTTAAAATTATCATGCAAGATAGCCACCCAAGTGAAGCAAAATATTCAAATGTTAGTGAGGCACAAAGTCACCAAACTGCCCTTCACAATTATATCAGAATTAATTTGAAACAGGTAAGTTTAAGAATACACTCCTTTAAAAATTAAGCTCTTGGTTTTTCTTTTTTTTGTTTCTTTGAAAACAAACTGTAACGTGAGCTCCGACAATAAATGACTTTTTTATCATTTCTATTACTTTTCCCCCATCTTCTGTGCTTTCATGCAAAATCAAACCATGTAGGATAGCATTCAGCAGACTTGCACAAGGAATCAGCAGGAGACCCCAGTACATTTAATTGTCACTGGAGAATTGTTACAAAACCTGGCCGTAAGGCAGGTTTCAGTCTCACAGAAACTTCCAGGAGGAAATGTGAGAGACTCCAGAGAACAGGAGGCCCTCTGCAGCACTGAGACTTCCTTGTCTTCCCTCGTTCTGGACAACAGCAGAGGAAACAGAACCTGAGGTAATTACTCACTTTAATTCCTGCTGATCTGAATTTGACACTTGCCTGCACCAGCGAACCCTGGGGAGCCCCACGGGCCCAGGAAACCCAGGGGAAATGTGGAATGCAGAACCCTGCCCTGTCACTGCTCCCAGCTCCAACAAGAACCCTGCCACACGCGTTCCAGGCAGAAGTT
This sequence comes from Nicator chloris, assembly GCA_013400495.1. NCBI lineage: Eukaryota > Metazoa > Chordata > Aves > Passeriformes > Pycnonotidae > Nicator > Nicator chloris. The sequence continues at coordinate 253,962 of WAAE01018770.1, forward strand.
GTTCAAGCTACAAGTCAACTCCAGGCTAAGCACAGCTTTTAAAATAAATCCTGCCCTTTGTCGAGTCAAAGAGAGCAGACTCCTGGCCAAGTTGTGGATTTGGTGTGGGGTTTTTTTCCCCTTGTGATCAACTGAAAAACCTCAGGCAAAATTCTAAAAGTTATCACAGTGAAACTACTGAATCAGTAAATGTACTAGGAAGAAAGCAAGCTTCTAGTATATGTCTTTCTCTGTTTTGTTGTACAAATACATTTGTGTGGGGGTTTTGTTTCCCCCTTCTTCCTCTCAGCTGCACAAGTAAATAAAGATATTGAAAAGCTGCGCTGAAATTCTCTCTCAAGATGGTTATTTCCTAAAAATGTTTGTCAAAGTTTACCTTGGACTTTTTTTGCAAGGGAATAAATGCATTTTTCCCAAAGTGAATAACTAACATTTGCCCTCTCCATCTTAACTGGCACACAGGGACAAGCTGAACGTGCCAATTTGACTGCCATAATAAATTTTAATGTTCTGCACACACACTTTCTTACTCTTATATGATTGAGCAAAACAAACAAAACAAAGCAAAAAAACTTGTAAGAAGAAAATACTACACCTTCATAGCAATCCGGAATATACAGAATAAACCACTTGGGCTTTTCTGTACTCATAAAAACTCAACAGTAACTGCTCCAGCCATGGTTTTCAAAAATTGGTCAAGAAACAGGCTGCAGACTGGTCTGGAAAAACAGCAGGGTCGGGGTGGAATTCATTTCTATCAAAATGCAGAGTGAAGCAGATTATCCCACTGTCACTCATGCTGACTGTGGCTTTACTGAGCAAGCCAGTAGGATTGCAGGAGTCATTAGGATTAAGAGAAAAGTATTATGCATTTCAGAAAATATAATATTTCATCTGGAAAACTTCCAGCTCCGAGACAAGGAAAAAAATAATAAAGGAGGTTAATCTAAGGCAGCATATATTCTCAAGATCAGAAAAATCAAACATGCAAATCTTGGATGCTTCTATTCTAAAGAGTCATTGTGGGAAAATCTATGTGTGGAAGAGCAAATGGATGTACAGAATGTTCATTTCCATTAATGAAACTCCTGTCTCAGTAAAGCCTCTTTATTGAAATTGCTGATCACCTCTAACTCAGTGACACTTAGGGGCAGGCAACTTGCCTTGGACACCTTTTTCTGACCTGTTCAGAAGCACTTCTGGAGTAAAGCTGCAGAACAAGGAGCTGGCCCCCCTGACTTTGTTTGTACCTTAAGGCACGGGATAAAGTCAGCCCAAGAATCGACGGCTCAAAACATTCCATTAGCAGGAAAGTGTTCGCAGCACTGAGGCCATCAGCACAAGCTTCATGAAATCAAGATATTAACAGAGTAAATGGCACCCCAGCTCTTGGAGAGGTTGCACTGCAGCTGAGTTAACACCAGCTAACTCAGGCAAAGGCACCAGGGCCAGGTCTCAGGGCTTTCAGAGGCAGGGGGAGCAAGGGAGGAGGTTTTGCTTTTAAACACACATTAGAAACTGAAGATTCCTGGAGAGAGATGTATTAATTATTACACAGAGCTTCTGGGTTGAAAACCCAATCAATAACATACATTAAGATCAGATATTCCTTAAATTGTCAACTGTGGGGTTTCATAGGTTTTGTATTCACACGTAAGAATTTCTATTTATATCCCTCATATCTGTCATTACTCTATCAAATTAATGCTCAACTCAAGAATTTTTACACTGTAGTTCCTTACAGTGTTGTGTTTAAACTTGTAATAATTCACAAAATATTCCTAGTTCCCTCACAGAATTGTCTATTTTTCTTCTATGGACAGATTTCAGTGATTACATTGGTTTGAGGGTTGTGGTTTGGTTTTGTAGTTGGAGGGTTTTTGTAATCCATGTGTAAAGAATTTCATGAAAGTGAAATTTTAAAAGAAAAACAATTGCCTTCTGTCAATAAGCTGCTAGGCAGTTCTTACTAAGGCATGAATTAAAATGGGTTTTACTGTGAAAGCCTCAGCTCACCATAATGGACAGCAATTCTTGTTCATGTACAGTTCTACTACAGTTCTTAATGGCTTTGTTGCCTCTACAGTAAATTTTCAGACTTCATTTGGGGAAGTTCTCCTAACAAGGAATAAAACATTTGCTACAGCACTAAATTACATTACAGAGAAGCACAGAAAATATATGCTTTACAAAGCAACCATGCTGTAGCCATCAAATGAAATAAGATTTGTTTCAGAGACAAGTTTCAGCCATTGTCAAGACAATCCATAACTCTACAAAAGCCTGCTAGCTGAAATTTTGCCAAGGTAATACAAAGTACAGGCATCAAAAACTGATGGACTATCAGAGTTTTCCTTAATAGACCAAACTACTTTTTTTTTTTCTTCCAGAACTGGACATGGTAACCCTACAAATATGCCTGCTCTGCCACCTTGAAATAGCAGACAATTTCAAAAAGGAGGACTGAAACTACATCTGCACCATGGCAATCTGTTCCCAAAAAAACCACAGCGCCTTCCTTGCACATCTTTATTTCTTCTTTACGAATTTAGAAGTATAAGGCAGCATTCCCTGTGCAGTGCAAAGCAAGAAAAGGAATTGCATCCAAACTAGTGACAGGAACAAGCACCACAAGGGCCCCAGTCCCAATGTTTACAAAATTGTCACAAGGTCAGCTGGCATTTTACCAAAGCAGTTAGCATATAAATTGAGCCTAAACAAGAGGAGATAAGAATGTCCTCTGACAAAGAAGATTCCCAACAAAAACAGCACAAGAATTCTCATTATGGAAGAAAAAAATGCACTTATTAAAAATGTAACAACATTTATCTTCCTGCTGCAAGCATTCTTTTAGCCATTCTGTTTATTGCAGAGGGTCCCAACCAGTGTCAAGTTTCTGTGCTTTGTTTCAGAGAAATATTCCTACACAGGCTGATTACAATATATCCCAAAAACAATTTGCCATGCAAATATAATGACTGATTGAATGTGACAAGCCTCCTTCTAGAACAGTAAACACTGAAGCTTTTGTTTAGGGATATTAATCAGCTCAGCAAGCTCAACATGTCACCTGTGCCAGCATGGAAGAAAAATCATCCCCACCTGCTGGTGGAACAGCCAGCAGTAATATCCAAAGGAGGCAGGACATTCCCCTAAAGAATTAGCCTGGAGCCCAGCTATTCCAGCAGGCAGGTTTCCACCAGACACTCATCTCTCCTGTAACTGATCATCCCATTAGCAATAATAATAATAATAATAATGATCCTGCTCCAACGGCTGTGGAGGTCCAAATGGAAATCTGGGAGAGCTTTCTGCAAACTGAGAACTGCAAATCCAGATAGATGTTACAATTCCCCACAGACTGGCTCAGGGGCCTGTCTTCACCTTAACAGAGAGTGAAGACAGTGCTTACTACACTGAGAATATTTTATGTCTCAGAAAGCTGACTTTAATTTAAGAATAATTAGAAAACAGGTGTCAGGGAATAGTACACCAAAATTCTCAACTGCAGCTTGGCCATCAGCAGCTCTTACTGACATTCCCACCTCCTGCTGCTCAGTGGCAAAGAACTTCACTGAGGATTTGTTTCCAAGTTCAAGTTCCTATAGAAGGGCAAATGATGATGTAAAAATCAGCTGGCTGACTGAAGTGATGAAGTCAGTGCTCTGAGGAATGCCAAAATGCCTCCCACAGCTGTAAAAAGCTGACTTCTTATAGGAGGATTGCAAACGTGCTGAACAAACAGAAAAAACTGTCAGACAGTGACAGAAATCATGCTCCAGGAATTCAGACACTGAAAACTTTATCTGTCCCATTGGGATGGTGTATGTTTTGGCATTGCCAAGCTTGCAATAAATAAGCCCCAAACGTGTCAAAAGCTCAGCCCTTCCCACTGACTGAGGCTCCCAAGCTCTGCAAGTGTGCACATGCAACCTGGCAATTTCCCATCCAGTGTTTGCTTATTTTTACATCCTCTGATCCTCGCAAAGGGGACAGTTGGCTCCTGAAATTAGGACTGGAGTGGTGAAGACCCATCTTGGTGTTTCAGAGCTGCTGAATTCCATGTCCTGCTCACAGCCTCTGCGAGCCCATGTGACCCCAGCAAGCTGAGGGAATGGACAGTCAGCTCAGATGATCTTCTACACAGAATCTGGAAATAGCCAAGGACACTTTCTGTCTCATTTACTAATACTGCTGCTAATTTTGCTGTGGCCCAGTTTCTGGTCCATCTGCAATCAGAATCCAGTCTAGCTGATGGAAAGGAAACGCTGCAGTGCAGACCAGGACCATGCAGTCATCTCAGCAGAATGAATGGTCCCATTTCTGCTCAGAAATTCTGCCCAGAAGCTTAGGAAGGACCTAGGACATGATTAACTAAATCGGGTCACTGAGCACAAGAGGAGATAATGCCTGTTTTCCTTTGGACTTAGTTCTGGGGTTAATGCAAGTGCTTTTGAAAATTTTGCAATGTTCAGGAAATTACTGGGAGCAGGTGAGTGTTCCTTCCCATGCACACTGTCTGACAGTGAATATTAATAAATGCTGCTTTTCAACTGGCACAACAGAGTACCCACAGTGTCTCCCTCTATTAGCTGGAGGAGACTTACATGGATATAGTTATTTCCAAGGTTTTTAACCTCTGATTGCATCGATTTGACTGCCAGATTCCAAAGTTACTAAAAAGGTAGATTGCTTTCTTAATAATTCAGATGCAGAAATAAAAAATAGAAAGCTTATGAGATAACCCAGTAGGTATCTGATTGCTGCTTTTAATGCCAAGATTACTGGTAATAATTTTAAGCAATTACATAATAACTAAAACCTATTGTGTGAATTCCTCAGAATTTCTACAGCTGGTGTTTTACCTCCAGCTCCCTGTGGGAAAATTCTGAGGTATGCCCCAAGCAATTTAATTTTTTTTGAAAGGTAACACACACTAAAGGAGATTAAGCAGTAGAGGCTCCAAAGTAACTTACAGAAAAAAAATTCAAAACATATCTAAGAGACCTATAGAAATGGGACTTACAAGTTTTTAAAAAACATTTTACTGAAATTCTGCTCCTCTGACAGCTGTGTGTTGTGTCCTCATTTCTAATTTGAAGTTTTTTACTCACACTCACGATGTGACTGCACTTTTTGTGTCAGGTAAGAGGCAGTGCCTAAAACACCTCAGGGCAATCAAGACCCAATTTAAAATACATATATATCAACAAACAAAGTCATTCAAGAAGTTGCCCACACTGAACAACTGGAAACAACTTGCATTCAGACCCTGGAGCCTTTCTAACAATTCCATACGGGGCTCCAAGGCTGAGGCATTCAAAGAATGGCATTCTTGAGGAGGCAGAAAGGAAGCATGTTGGCCAACTGGCTGCTTCCACATTTCTGGAGAAGAAGTTATAACAAACATAAGCAGGCTAGCCTTACCATCCATGTTTTTTAGTAACGTGGATCAAGTTGCTAGAGAGAAGTTAATCTTCATTCACCCTTGTGCTATTTTGCATTATAAGTGGTCACTGAAATTTGGCTGCTTACAGAGTTTAGCACAGACCTTTTTAGCAGCCACTTAGTTTTCAAGAATCTCTTTCAAAGAGATGGGCAGCACAGGAACTCCTGCACGTTTGTGACAGACATCCCATGGCCTACCTTATCCTTCCCTAACTACTTCTATCTGCACGTTCCCAAAGTCCACCAACTGAAAAATCCCAACTTATTACAATACAGGGGCACAAGATTTAAATAAATAAGGGTAAGGGAGGGGGACCACTCCTAGAAACCAGGAGATATTAATTAACTAACACAGGAAAAAAAAAATAGGGGGAAAGTGGTAAAGGGGGAAAAGTCATCCAGCTCCTCACTGGGCCTCAAGCACATTCTGCCACATGGCATTGCTGCAGTGGTTTAAACTACTTAGACCTTCAACCAAACTCGAATTGCTTGACTGCAACCTCCTTTGTATCTCTAGTCAATCCATTTTAGTTCACTTTTTGGGTTTGGAGCTGCAAAGGCAAGCTACAACAAGAACACTGCTAGACATGAGATGACTTGAAAACACATTCCTGCTCAGTGCTGGGAAAAGGAATGTGACCAAGACACCCTGCCAGGGCCATCAATGACAATGGTTACCTGTAGGAAAATTATGTTTGTCCACTCAGGGGAGTGCAAGACTTCCAATACTGGATAATAATTAAAAAAAACCAAACAAACTTAAAATACTGGAACTGAAAGCTGGGAAATGTAAATGTGTAAATTCCTTCAGCTGGGGCCTTCTGCTCCCAGTGTTATTCCTGCTGAGGTGACTTCATAAAATTGCATTTTTATTTTTGTTTGCTTTTTTTTTATCTGAAAGACAGAGTTACCCATTCCGATGAAATAAACAGGACTTCTCAAGTTTATTTTAATACCATTGAAAAGGATATCTTGTTTTGAATTGGCCCTTCTAGGTAAATTGCTTGAATAAATCTTTCTTGTTGGATGATAATTGAATGAGCATGGGGAATTTTGACAGTTCCAGGTGTCAAGAAGTTGGGAGAAAATAACATCTGTTCTCATCAAACAGCAGAAAGGCAAATTCAAAGTCACTCTTAATAAATGTGTGGCATAAACATTGAACAGAGAGCAAAAGAGATACACTAAAAATACTTTTTTTAAGTAAAATTACACTTTTTCCTTACCTGGATAGAGCAAAGCTAAACTGCTACAGCCTACATTGTTGTTTTATCCTTTTTTTTCCTGTCATCCCTCTCACTACCACAAGTTGCCATTGTGGCCAAAGCCTTCCCATTGTCTGCACCACAGTGGCTGTGCCAACAGGCAGGCAATGCCATGGCACTCACTGAGAGACCAGAACAGCCTGGCTGCCAGCTCAGCACAGCCTTCAGAACAGCCAGGCAGCAGGGAACACGGGGTTAACATCTGCCTCTGCAGGGAACACGGGGTTAACATCTGCCTCTGCAGGGAACACGGGGTTAACATCTGCCTCTGCAGGGAACACGGGGTTAACATCTGCCTCTGCAGGGAACACGGGGTTAACATCTGCCTCTGCAGGGAACACGGGGTTAACATCTGCCTCTGCAGGGATCACTGGGTTAACATCTGCCTCTGCCTGCAGTTGGACACAGTCTTTTCTACCACTGCTCCAGTAACACACTCTCTTCTACACCAGTGAACACTTGGATTCCTCTTGCCCATCCTCATGCTCCAGAGGCAGGGCCAAGACAGCAGCACCTGCCCAGCTGTGAAGGGGGGAGAGCCCCCAGGATCCCAGCTGGGTCACCCGGTGTGGGTAACCAGGGCACAGCCCCCAGGATCCCAGCTGGGTCACCCGGTGTGGGTAACCAGGGCACAGCCCCCAGGATCCCAGCTGGGTCACCCGGTGTGGGTAACCAGGGCACAGCCCCCAGGATCCCAGCTGGGTCACCCGGTGTGGGTAACCAGGGCACAGCCCCC